>CAXKVX010000339.1:0-210509 GCA_964058865.1 Eleocharis quinqueflora
TGTTCTGACCCGTTGTAACAGGTTCCCAGCTGTTATAACACGTTACTGACCCGTTGTAACAGATTCTATAACGCAAGCACTAAATTTTGTATTTAATTGTGAATTAATTTGCTACTATGCTCCAAATTTGGTCTTTGATATTTATTAGGCTCAGTTCAGCTATCGTATAGTGCTTGAACTCATACAAATGCTCAGAATGCGTTATGATTTGGATAAAAAGATCAACCAAGATTCACAAAACATATGATTCAATCAAATGGACATTAAATCATACATTTTGCTACATGACTCACACTCAACATAATATTCAAAACGGAAATCAGATTAGGGGATTCTAGCTACTCTCTAGACAATTGATTTAGTTCCACTTGTGCTAGGCACATCAAATAGAACTATACTTTTACCATCTCAACACGACAAAATCTATCTTGATGTCCAAAAATCTATCTGGAAATTTTCGGATTTTTTTGAAGTTGTACCATTTTTTCCAACTTTTTCAATTCAAAAATTCAAAAAAAAAAGTTCGGCGGGGATCCGACCCGCCCGGGTTTATCACGGGTCGGGTAGACCCTTTCCATTCCGAACTCGTGATACCTATGGACCCGTGGATTCGTGGATCCGCTCGGGTTGGATCCACGGGTACCCGACCCCACCCGTCTGTAATACCCTACTTGCATGTCGCCCCGTTCTGGAGTGTGTGTAATGCCTTGACATCTTTCGAATTTGGGTCCGGCTTAGGAGGAAGGGTACCCGGTTGCCTCACAGTTTGAGTGAATTGTTGTGCCACTTGTATCTCCAAAATCTTGTTTTGAGTGGCTAGGAGCTCAACCCTTGTCTTCAATTCATCCATCTCCTTCTTTTGGTTGGCCATGAATGTCTCTAGCATAACCTCAATGTTTGATTTCGGTTGAGAGCCACTCGCCCCCTGGTTGTTTCCATATCCTTGGTTACCCCAATTTTGATTTTGACGGTTGAAGTTACGTTGGTTACCTTGGGTTGGTTGGTCGCCTTGCTTCCAAGAGAAGTTGGGGTGATTCCTCCATCTCGGATTGTATGAGTTGAAATATGGGTCGTTGTTGGAGCAGAAATTCTGTTGGTTCACCGCATTGCCCTCCTCATAGCCCTCATTGTTTGGAGCAACCATGTAGCAATTGACTGAGAGATGGTCAAATCCGCCACAAAAATAACAAGCGGAGAAAGGTGGAGGAGCTTGATTTGCATTCACCGCATTGACGCCGAAATCGTCGATTTTTTCGATTGAGAGCGGCTATATCCTCAAGCAAGCGATCATTAGACTCTACCTCATTCACCTTCTTTTGGATGAGGGTTGGTGCTTCCCTTGGCCTATAATATTGGCTTTGGTTCAATTCCATATCGTCGATTAGCTTGAACCACCCACTACTCCCTTGTTGACGAGACTCTCGTAGGCAGTCGCATCGAGCATACCCCAATCGTTTGGCAAGAGACCCCTATAAAAAATTGAAGTAAGGACCATGTCTCAATGCCATGGTGTGGGCAACTCCGTTGTAATTCATTGAAGCGCTCCCACGCTTATGACATTATCTCATCATTCCACAGTTGAAAGTTGTGGATTTGGTGCTTATGTTGTTCGTTTTCGCCGGTGGGAAGAACCGGTTGAGGAAGGTGCTTGATATCTTGGACCACTCGTCCATGTTTCTGGTCTTTAACTCCGGATCCAATTTTTAGCCTTATCCGCCAACGAGAAGGCGAAAGTCATCCTCTTCAAATATTCTTGGCTTATCGTGCGGATTTTGAGCATACCGCACAACTCCTCCAAGTTTGCAAGGTGTTGGACCGCATCTTCATGTGCCAACTCGTGGAAAAGAGTCCTTTGCACCAAGTTCAACCAACCCGGTGGAATTTGGTATTCTTCCGCCAAAATATTGGGGGTTGTGTACCCCAAGTGTATTTTATTGGCCCTTATTAGAGCAGTATAATCTCGAAGCGGGCAGTTAGGATCACCATTATGGGGTCGATTGCGGTTGGCTTGCTTGAGTTGGTTCGTGAGTCGTGCAACCCTTGCTCTTAATTCATCGAGATCTTTCGCCATATCAAGCCTTCTCAGAATTAGCCTCGGCAGAAGTCTATGTTCCGCTCGCACCCTTTGCCTTGCTTGGATGATGTCTGATGAGTTATGATTGGGATCAGGAAGTCTAGGAATGAGCGATGTAGATGCTTCTTCTTCCAGATTTCAAGAGCATATAAGACAAGAGAAAGAGAAAGCAAACAAGTGAGCAACAAGAAAAGTAAAGATAAAAGAAAAATTGCTTAGGACTAATTGCTAAGTTCTATTAGAAATAACGTTGTCTCGGCAACGGCGCCAAAAACTTGATGCACGATTTGCGTATTAACAATCAAGTTTCAAATATCCAAATTCTCGTGTTTGATCGCAAGTGTACGATGTCGTTATTATGAATTGGATGTCGAACACAAGAACAAGTCGATTTCCTAATAGAACCAAATGGTTAAAATTCCTAAGCAAGTAAAATATCGGAGGTTGAAGATTTGTTTCGTAACCGATTAAAACTAAAATAAACAAAGCAAGTAAAGTGATTTTTGTTGATCAAGATTAGATGGCTAGGTCCTTAGGTTTGCTATTCAACTTATTTTGGCAATTTCAACAATTCAACAACCGCTATGAATGAGTCAAGGTACCAATGATAGGTATTGACGATTGGTTTTCCATACCAATATCTATTCTAACGTAAACCAAAGTCGAGGGTTAATCAAACTCCGGATTACGTTAAGATTGACGTATGTACCACGTTAACTATTCCTAAACCTTGGTACCATGCAATTACGCTACAGTACCGCAATTCAATTCAATTAACTCGACCCTTAATCAACCAAAATCCCTCTCGGGTACGATAGCGATTAAGTGCTCATTCTCAATCGGGATCCGACAAATGATTTCTCAATACAATTTACCAAATCCTAAGATTAACAAATAACACCAAAGAAACAATATTCAAATAATAAATTGTTTACATGAATTCCAATACCAAAAAGCAAGTTTCCAAGCTACACCTAAGGTCCTAGAGAGGTTTTTAGCCTCTCATGTTCGTCACAAGTACAAGAAAGCAAGACATGCTACAAGAGAAAGAGAATAGAGAGGGAGAATATGATAGAAAATCGAAAACTTCTCCTGTTGCAAGTTTCGATCTCTTCTCCTTGTGCCAAACCCTAGCCACCACCTCTTCTCTTCAAAAATCGCCTACAACATCTCAAAACCAGATCTGGAGGAAGAAGAATTGATAAAAATGGAAGTCTGCCCCGTTTTCTCCTTAAAAATCCGAGCAGAATCTTGCCATATCTGTTCTTTGCCATCCGCAAAGAATCCTTGCGGCCCGCAAATAACAGCATAAAAGGATGAGGCGCCAACTTTCAGATTCAAAACTTGTGTGTGGGTTGCGGCCCGCAAGGCTTGCCCCCAAAGTCTCGAGAAGCCAAAAGAATTAACTTGCGGCCCGCAAGAAGCTGCAACTTGCATCCATGCACTCTGCTTTTCGTCCCAGGCTCCAATTTTCGCTCTGCTTGTTTTGTACCTGCACTAAAACAATGAAACTGGATAGAACCAAGAACTTGCATACATTTTCAGAAAATTAACCTAAAAACACAGTAAGTAATGACCCAAATTACGTTCAAAATCCGTGTTTTGGGATATGTAATTTTGGTCGATCAACTATAATGTGCAGCCGGTCGTGAGGTGTTTCAAGATAGTTGATAGACGGTACAACACAATGATCGGTACATGTTTTTAGAAATTCGATGATAACTGACAAGCATTTGCGGTCGTCTTTTTATATTTAGTCAGAAATATTTAGTTTCGTGTACTTGTAATTTTTTCTTTTTCTTTTTTCTCATGTACAACTTTTTTATTGGTTAATAATAGGCAAAATCCATTTCTCCCAAAAAAAATTCCTAGTTCTTAGCAGTGGGCATGGATAAATAATAATTGGCTTGTTGATTTAGCTTTTTTATAATAAATGCTTGTGCGATACTCTGTTGTTGCTTTTATATTAAAATAAGATAAAAATTAGATACTTCAAAAGTTGAATACACTGAGTACTCTAGCTCATTTGGATCGTTCAATTCATCAAAAGTGGTGAAAAGTAGCGGTGTAAGTCGAACCCACCCAAACGATTAACCCGACCGATCCAATTCGAAAAAATACGGATTTTGATTTTTTATGATCGGTTACGATTTTTATTTTGTCGAACCCAATATCTAATATGTGGGTACATATTGTAGAATAAAACGTGGGTGAAAATCGACTCGACCTTTTATTTTTAATTGGACAATTATACTGCTAGTAATAAAAAAAGTTTATTCGATTTTCGTCACAAATTTACATGTATATTTTTTTTTGCCAAACTTCTTAATTTTAATTATTAGTACGAACTGATGCTAATGTGTTATTTACATTATTTTCAATTGTTACTTTTACTTTATTATCATTTAAAAAATTGTGAAATATTAAAGTTTGTGAAACTCGCGAAACCCGCAAAATCCGACCACCTAAATAAAATAAGAATTAGATGGTTTTTATTTTTGGTTGGTTGGTTACGGATTGAAAATACTACAACCCGAATGACATCTAACGAATTGAAAATCTATACGAAATCCGACCAAACCGATTCATTTACATCCCTAGTGAAAAGTAATTCATTAGAAAATACAATAAAAGTTAAAGTGAATTATTTTTCACCAATTTCGATGAAATGACGGTCCAAATGAGCTAGAATATCCATTTTATCCATCTTTTGGAGTACCCAAAATTTTGCCTTAAAATAAAGAAGCTAGCTAATATACTGATCACTTCATGCATACCTCCATCGATATGGATGTGTTATACGTGTTAGTCAAGTTGTTACGCATGTTAGACGAGTTGTTATGCATATTATTTTGCACTGAAAAATAATTATGTATGTTAGACGAGTTGTTATACATGTTAAGTTAAATAAATAAATATCGATACCTCATAATTATACATATTATACGAGTTGTTATGCAGGTCTAAAATGCATAAATATTTTTCAGTACAAAATAACATAAAAATAACATGCACAACGACTCGTTCAATATGCATAATAACTCGTCTAACATGCATAACAACCGAATATCGATGCATGTATCAGTGAACATTTTTCTAAAATAAATAAAAACTTTATTAAGCTGAATTTAAGAACGGAAGTTATAATGTTGTATATCAACAGATCCGACCATTCGCAGTGAGTTCCTTAATCAGACGGCGAAGAGAATCTATCTCCACATTTTAGTATAGCAACACCTGGAACGCTTTTGAACTATACACCGAGACGATAGCATCAGCAAAAGCGACTAAACCCCCACCCCTTCTCTTTCCATAAGAAAAATAACAATGGCGGGATCGCTCCTTCGCGCCTCCCCGCTCTTGTTTCTCTCGCCTCGCCTCTCTCTTCTCACCCACTTCAAGTCTCTCTTACGTGCACCGTGCGTGCCTCGATCACTGTCTTTCATACCTTCTCGTGCTACTTCCACCTCTACTACAGTCGAGGCTCTTCACGAGCCGGACACACCAGCTAAACTCTCTCCGTTGAATTGGGTCAAAAGAACCGCAAATTGCGGCGATTTGGGGGTCAGTGATGTGGGAAAGCGCGTGAGGTTGTGTGGTTGGGTCGCTTTACACAGGATCCATGGAGGTCTCACCTTTCTCAACCTAAGAGATTCTTCTGGTATCGTACAGGTGAAGAGAACTTTTCTTTTCTATAAAGACGAAAAAGTATCTTTTTGTTATACATGTCAAAGTTATTAAATTTTCACAAAGTTATCAGCTTTTATGTCAGAGTATTCTCTTGTTGCAGATAACAACACTTCCAGAAGAGTTTCCTGAAGCTTATAGTATAGCAAATAAATTACGGGTAGAATATGTGATAGCTGTAGAAGGCATTGTCAGGTCTCGGCCGGCTGAAGCATTAAATGCGAAGATGAGAACTGGTTCTATTGAGGTCCTCTTTTTTGTATCAATTTTTTTTTCTAAATCGTGTTTGTAAGTTGTATGACGAATCACAACAAATTAAATGAAATGGAGGCTAATTTAGTCTGACAGCATACCATTTTTATATTGACTTAGTAGAGGCAAAAATGTTATTTAAAGAATTGCGAAATTAATTGATGGTAAAATATTTTACTGTAGGCCGTCCTGGAAGTTATAATCAGAGAACCTTTACCTGATTATACTATACAGTGACATTATTGCCAGGAGCCCAGGACCAATGATTGCTGACTATAATTGCACTCTTGGCAAGTTATATATATAACAACAACAACAAAGCCTTTTGTCCCAAACAAGTTGGGGTAGGCTAAAAATGAAGCCCATATTGGATTTCATTTTCATAAGATTGGCTGAATTTTTAAGTTGGTTCGCCAAGCCTATCACAACCCTCTTCCTTTCCGGGCTTGGGACTGACTATGTAAAACATAGGCGGAGTTTGGCAAGTTATATATATGTTCTCTTTTTTTTGTGTGTGTGTGAGTAGCGACCTTTACTAAATTATATATCAGTACTGTATAGCAATCTTCCTAAACCTTATGTTGGAGCTGATTCTACACCCTACTAAGCCAGTTAAAGTGGGAAAAAAGAATTGAACTGTGATATTTAATTCCATCCATATCAAAGGGGTTCCTTTTAGCTGTCCAGATTTTATAAGGCCTTTTGCAATTTTTTCTTTTTGGAATTATTTTTTTAATTTAATGAGCGTCATGTAGATAGAATACTTTAATGCAGGTTGCAGCGGAGCATGTTCTGGTAGTGAACCCTGTAACCCGTTCCTTACCTTTTCCTGTTACCACTTCTGATGAGGTGAAGGACATGGTCACAGAAGAGATCCGTTTGAGGTATATGACATTCTAAGTTAGAACCATAGCATCACCTGTTACGGCAACAGCTGTACACCAAATTACCAGCAATTGAATTTGTTTACTTACTTTTTTGTTTTGGGCTTTGATAATTATCAAGTGATTCCTGTAACTATATTGGTACTGGCATGGCATCATTCTTGTATGATTTTTTGTTCTTCTTTTTAAAGTTGAAGAAAATGGATTGAAAAACTTGTGTGTAGATATCGGGTGCTAGATTTAAGGCGGCCGCAGATGCAGTCAAATATAAGGCTACGGCATAATGTAGTTAAGCTTTTGAGGCGTTATCTAGAAGACGAACATGATTTTGTTGAGGTATTGTGTTGTTATTATTTTTTTCCAAATGCACTGTATATTCAGAAACCTGGTCATATTTGCTATCGACAGATTGACTGTAAAGTCTTGCTATTTTTGGAAAACCCAGTCCCTGGTTTATGGAAAGGGTATTATCTGCAGATGCTGGCAGTTTGGTATTCAAGCCTGTCAATTTAGCACCCACCTAAGCTCAAATTTAAACAAAGATTTTTCCTCAAAAAAATTTAAACAAAGATTAAGCCTGTCAATTTAGCACCCACCTAAACTCAAATTTAAACAAAGATTAAGCCTGGGTGATTTACTTTGGGTTCCTTTTTATATAAGTTGGTTAATAAGGTTGGTTAAATAGTACCAGCTCTCATCCCAGAGGCTGGTACCAATGCAAGGTCGGGATAAGGGGATAGGGAGTCAAGACCGTTTAGTCCAAACGGTTGAATTATGAGTGTAACTTCTTGTTTCTATTTTAATGGAAATGGAAGTGGTGGGCCTTGAGCCCACTTGTTCAAAAAAAAAAAGAAGGTTGGTTTTAAGTTATATTGAATAAATATGGAGCAGTTTTGTCATTTTTTTCTGGGCTTGCGTTGTGTAAATGATTTAGGTTTTCATTTGCTAAGCAACACAAAATAATAAGCTATTAGGTTATCAACTGCGAAAGTGTGATATTTTTGGGTGTCATGTGCAGAAGGGCCAAATTTAGGTGGACTGTAAAAATCCCTTTCTTCAACAAACTGTCTTTTTGTGTGCTTAATTCTTTCTTCCAAATTGATGTGATATATTAAAAACTATAGTATTTTTGTATTTATATTTATGTTATGTGATTTAAGGTAGATTGAGACTCCAATACTATCTCGATCCACGCCAGAAGGGGCGCGCGACTATCTTGTACCAGCACGAGTTCAGGTACTTTAATATATATTTCTTTGATGTACCTAAGTGTCGGTCTCAGACAATTTCTCGTTCATATTTGTGTGTTGTTGATTTCCATCTAACTCTATTTTTGGGGTTTTTATGAAGCCTGGAACATTTTATGCATTGCCCCAAAGCCCTCAACTTTTCAAGCAAATGCTTATGGTCTCTGGTTTCGAGAAATATTACCAAATTGCAAGGTAATATACATCATTTTCCTTGTTTATAAAAATTTGACACTTAAGCTTCTGTTTATTTCTGTTGCTGTTCATCTTTAAACCAAGTGACTTCTGTCTATTTCCGTTGCTGTTCATCTTTAAACCAAGTGAATTCTGTAAACAGATGCTTTAGAGATGAGGATCTGAGAGCTGATAGGCAGCCTGAGTTCACACAGTTGGATATGGAAATGTCTTTTGTACCCTTTGAAGATATGTTGAAGCTTAATGAGGATCTTATAAGACATGTATGCATTTCTTTATATTTACATTGCTGATTTTACGGCCCCAATATTCCCGTATTGGCCTTCTGTGTTACTTGGAAAAGATCAAATTTACCTACAGGAATGTACTTTTAGTCGACACTTATGGTATTGGTAGGTACCCAACTCATTTTTTACACTAAGCTTCTAGCTACTAAAACAATAACATATCTTTGTTGTCAGATTTTTCAAGAGATAAAGGGAGTACATCTTCCAAACCCTTTTCCAAGGATGACATATGACGAAGCAATGAGTCGGTATGGTACTGACCGACCTGATCTTCGTTTTGACTTAGAACTCAAAGATGTATGCCCTTCTGTCCTTATTGAACTATGCTCATATCAGCCACAGCCAGAAAAGAGCTAGTTTTAATAATTTGTATTAATACAGTGATAACATCATAATTTAATGTTCATTATCACCATCATCATTGTTTATTTCGCATCTATTTCTGATATTTGCTTTATTATTCTTATTTGTCAACTGAGGAAGAAATATACCAGCATCTGGTTTATGCATTGTAACAGTATGGAACATTGCACAATATTTTCTGTCTATTGCAGGTCAGCGACATTTTCTTGGGCTGCAATTTCAAAGTTTTCGCAGACACTTTAGCAAAAGGGGGCATGATTAAAGTCCTTTGTGTGCCCTCTGGTGCTAAAAAATATTCAAATACAGCACTTAAAAAAGGTGATGTTTATAACAAAGCAACAAAAGCTGGTGCAAAGGGGTTACCTTTTCTTAAGGTTTTAGACAATGGTAAGAGAACATATGATTTCAGCACCATTTAAATTTTACCAATTTTGCACTTAAAGCTTTTATACTGAAGGGTGTATCATTATCTGTCAGTATTGCTTTGGGACCAAAACTGAGCTGGTAGACCAGTACATACTGAAAATCTAGCATGGAGTTGTGTTGGTAGGGTCATATCATAGTTCTGCTTTCAGATTAATAACCTGAAATTCCAAATTGCAAACTTTTATATGAACATCCTTGATGTTGTACACCACAAGCCACACATGCTTGTTGGAAATTGTAAAATGTGTAGTCCTTTGACACTAGATCAATAGGCCAGAAGATCAGCTGTTTGATTGTCTGGCCCCTTGATCTTCACACAACAAGATGGGTCCAAATTTATTATTTTTGGGATATATGCATTGATTGTAGAATAAGATCAGCAGTTTGGATTTGTTCTTCGAAATTCAGATTTTGTAATATTCGTAAGGCAATTTAGTCCGTGGAATCCCTCTTAAGTTGACTTCACACTGGTCTTTATTCCCAAGCAAATATCAGATGGGAGCTAGAAGGTATTTGAGGTAGTAAAGGTCACATCGTTGTTACTATAGCAGTGCTATTGTACTAGCCAATAATACAAACTAAACTGTGATGCTTGATATAGACAAACCTACTATTCAGTCAAGTTACTTCATTATAATTTGTTTTTCTTAATTGTTTAGATAACCTAGAAGGAATACCAGCTCTTATCTCAAGTCTAACTCCTGACAAAAAGGAGAGATTGATAAACACTGTCCAGGCAAAATCCGGTGATCTCATCTTGTTTGCAATTGGGAATACTGCAAGTGTTAATAAGACTCTCGACCGACTTAGACTGTTTATTGCCAATGATTTGGGCTTAATGAACCATGTATGTACAGAAGTTTTTCTTCTCATTTCCTATTTTTTGACCTGTTTTAAACCTTTAATATATTTGACTTTTTTTTCTTTTCTGGGAACTTTGCAGGGAGTACATTCGATACTGTGGGTTACAGATTTTCCAATGTTTGAATGGAATGATTCTGAGCAAAGATATGAGGTTAAATTTGTTTCTTTTTCTTAAACTTTTTATAATTGCTTCTACTGTATATAATTGGCAAAACCAGACCTGACCTGAAAAGCTGCCAGAGCTATCCATACATGAAGCCAACAATTTTTTTTAGAAGGCCGATGACCCTAAACCTGATTGGTTACTGAAATCTGATGAGCAACCTGGTCCGAATATCAGCCTGACGTGTTTGCACCCCTTATGCTTAACCCAAGTTGTGACCTGGTGTGAGTCAGAAATCCAACAGCATGAATCAATTGGGGCAATAAGCTGAAAGAACCTGACTATCCAACCCAGCTGATTTCTACATGGATCTGCTTGGCTCAAAACAAAATAAATTGAAACCCAAACGTCCCTTTACTCCAAAATGACCTGAATTGTCCTGGCTGATCTGCAACCTGAACTTGACCGTTATCTGCCTGACCAAAGCAGAATGACCATAAATCTGATGAGGACACAAACCTGAAATGGGACCGATCTGCTACCCAAAACCCTGAAATCAAACTAGAAGCTCTATTGTCACCTGTACTAGTATGAAAAGGAAACTAAAGTCAGGACTCAAGTCTGAGTAACCTGCACTGATCACATATTACCTGTTTCCTATATTTAGTTGCACAATTAGAAGTAAAGTTCAAAATTGAGGCTTAGATGATAGATTGAGCAAAATCAAACAGATATATTATTTGATTTTTCAAGCTAGTCTGGTCCAATCCAGTCAAACTTGTGGTCAATTTCTTATGGCATATTTACCACATATGAGGGTTAGTACCATAAAGTACCAATTTCTTAGTCAAAGTTTAAAGCTGTGCTTAAAATGTTGTGATCGTTTTTTTATTTGGTAGATAACTAGATGAAACTTTTTTTTTTCACATCTCAGGCCTTGCACCATCCATTTACAGCACCAAATCCAGAGGACATGGATGACCTCACCTCTGCCCGCGCTTTGGCCTATGATATGATATATAATGGAGTAGAGGTATTATTATTATGAATGAATTGATATATTAATTTGCTTATTTATTTTGCCTTAAATCTTTCTTTGAGTACTACTTGATTAAAAGCGGATTGGCTTGAATAATAAATCCACAATGCTTCTGTTACTGAACAACGGTGCAGGTATACAATTGTTAGAAGTTTAGTTGGTTTGGATAAGGTAATGATTCCATATATCGTGTTGCCTATCCAGTGAGTAACCCATCTTGACAGACAGGGGTCTTGGATTATAAACCCCAATGGGAATTATGGATATGGGATTATTGCTCTGTGTCTTGGGGCTTCTATAGTTCATGAAAAATGGATAAAATAAAATGAAATATAAAATGTGATTTCTTCTTTCTAATTGTAGTTGGATGGTTGATTTCTAATAATTGCATGCTCAGACAATAAGGTCCCTGCATAGTGTGTTGTCTTGTACATTATATATTTTTGCTTTTCTATTCTGTTTTCTAAATTTTAGATTGGGGGAGGGAGCTTGAGAATATACAAGAGGGAAGTTCAAGAAAAGATTTTGGAAATCGTTGGCATCTCTAGAGAACAGGTTCCTTCCTCTCACTCGTGCATAAGTTTTCAACACACCCACACTGATGATATCTTTTACAAAAGATTTTGAATGGAAAAACTTAAAAAGTACGGGCAGCCTGAACTGCTACAGTTATCAAGTACCAGAATCTTCAGGCTTTTGTTTCAACTATCAAGACAAATACCTGAACTTATTTTTGTTCAACTTCAGGCTGAAGAGAAATACTTGAACTTATACATTATATACTTTTGTTCAATTTCAGGCTGAAGAAAAGTTCGGATATCTTTTGGAATGTCTTGATATGGGTGCCCCTCCACATGGTACTGTATTAAAGTTTGTTATTTCTTGCACTTCGAATATGGATTACTGAAGAGCACAGTACAAAATTTAAGTAAAAGCCATGCTGTACAATAGGAAATGCATGAATTAAGACCTATTATAAGAAATTTGTCATCTCGTTTTCTACTTGGTGCAAGTTTACATGATTACTGCTGAAAAATTGTTGTACTATCTGTGTGTCTACTTGTATTCAGGTGGAATTGCTTATGGTTTGGATCGACTAGTAATGTTGCTGGCCGGTGCAAGTTCAATCAGAGATGTAATTCCATTTCCGAAAACCACCACTGCGCAATGTGCACTTACAAAGTCCCCATCAGAGGTTGACCCACAACAATTGAAGGAGCTCTCTTTTTTTGTAAGTCCTAGGTCAATTAATTGACTATTGCTGCCAGACTAGTTGAGTATATTTTTTTCAGAGAATAAAGTATGTCGATGTCGTGATTTTATCATTATCTTGAATTGCTCGAAGTGATGTAAGACTCATAAATATAGACATAAACATCTTTTTGAGAACCTAATTGTCATTCAGAGAATATTTGTATTTATTTTATCTTTCTGACAACGGTTTCTTCAATGTTTACATAGTCGGTCTCAAGTTCGAAAATGAACAGAATTGTGATAGACTTGGCGAGCCAATCACTATATGAAAATTTTTAGGCAATATCATAAAAATAAAATTTATTATAGACTTCATTTCTAGTCTATTCCAACTTATTTGAACAAAAGACTTTGTTGTTGTTAGACAACGGTTTGAATCTGATTCTTCTTTGAACAAGTCCTTTTGGTTTCAGGGCCAAGTAGGTTATTTCCTTGAATCCAAATCCGAATCTTCTTTGAATAAATATTTTTGAAAAAAAGAAGAAAAGTCTGCTACTTTTTGTTTATTCAGCTGTTACTCATTTTCACGGAAATCATTGGCATGTGAACATGTCATACCTCAAATTAAACGCGTTTAGCGGGCCTATCCATGAAAAAAAGGAAATTACATTCAGTACTTGGTGAAGGACATTTCAGTTATGTAGATGTTAAATGCGAAAGGATAATGTTTCGTAGATACAACATTTGATATTAATTATTGATATCGATTTTATTATACACATTTAGTTGAGTTATAATACACATTATTTGAGTTATTATGCATGTTATATTATAATTATTTCAGTACAAAAAATAATATGTATAACTATTTCATTACATAAAATAACATGCATAATAACTCAAATAACGTGCATGATAACTCAACTAAAGGTGCGTAATAAAATCGATATCAATAGTTGATATCAAATATGATATCTATGTATCAACTTTCAATGCGAAATTTCTTGTCAACTCTTCAGTGAGAAAAATAAATATCACTTATAGTTGGTCAATCTTACAACATGCCTCCATGACTTCTCTGACAACTTAAATTAACTCGGTGCGACTTTGACTTGGGAAACTGTTTGTTCTTTTCCTTTTCTGAGTATCTGATTGGGCCACGTCATGAGTTCATATTTGCTGAAACACTTCCAACGTGGCAACGCCTAGAATGCTCTGATATATACTCGATGTAAAATATACATGGCATCCGATGGAACAAATAAATCGATGTTCAAAACATAATTTATAAAGTTCACACCTAATGATTTGGAGGAACAAATATATCTTGCTGCATTGACACACCTAACTTTAGGTAATTCCTGTCAATCTTATCTAGTGTAGTTATGAGATATAAAATCTTTATGGAGGAAGTTTAGAGTTTAAGTTCTGTTAGGAATCTATTTTTTAGGAGGAGTTTCAAGTTTATTTTCTGATTTGTTTGTGGATGTGTGTTGTAAGCCTACGAACAATAAATCAAAAAAAAAAAAAAACCCTATTCTTTAACGCTTAGATTGAGAGTTTGAGACACCTATCTCATTCTCAGGTAAACACTACTATTAAGTTTAACTCTCGGATTGAAGTATAAAATATACAAGTGCACCTGATGAGTGATGCTCTATCTTGGGTCAAGTCAGCTCAATAATTCACAAAAACAATTACTTCTAAACTTTCAAGAAATAGTCAAACGCCTTTGGAATCCAACGAAAGAACTCTTGCTTCTCTATCCCTACAACTCTTCAAAATTATTACAATGTCTATTTCCAGCGATGTTAAATAATAATAAATAATAATTATTATTATTATTAGCAAGGCTATTATATTTTGCAAATTACGTGCTTGTGATTTTGGGTCGTTGAATTTTGAATTATTTGCAATTAAAATAATTTTGATAGAAAATTCAACGTCTCAAAATCATAAAACTGCAAAGTACAATAACCTTTATTATTATTATTATTATTATTATTATTATTATTATTATTATTTCATACAAAAAAATCACACAAGTAAACTTCAGCATGATTTCGTCATGGCCATGCGTCGCAAGGTTACACACGACAAAGTTAATCATAGAAACAACAAGTCAACAACACTACAATATTGTAGTGTAATTTCGAAGGATAGATGCTAAAAAGAAGTTGATCCAACCTCTCTAGGAAAATGACATTTATATATCAGCCAAATTGAACTTGTAATTGCAATGCAATTTTCTATCTGACTTGAAATCTTCCACCCACGGTTTCACCACAATCCACTCACCTCATACCACTTGACATCATCATTTCATTTTTCACCATTAGATGCAAATTCTCACCAAGTTATTATTCATTTTAGACCTTATATTTTACTGTGTATCAGCAAAACACCCTTTTTGAAAATTACACAAGGACACAAGGTACATAAATCTAACAATGTTAAGTTGATTAATCAAGTCTCTCCCTCTTCATTTAATGAAAAAAGAAATACTAATTTATCAAATAATGACCTATAAATGAAGAAATAAACAGACATACATATATATATATATATATATTATACTTCTCAATTATATTGCAGAAAAAAATACATTGAAAACAAAAGCAATGTTTTATGTGCAAATATGATGACATATCAGGTGCTAAACGAACACAAAAGCAATTTGCCTTTTTAGACAACAACAAAGTACAACTAGAACGGCTTCTTATATAAAATTCCATACCTTCCTTTTCGATAAGAAAATAGCTACTAATGCTCAATTAAATAACTTATGGTCTTCTTTCAAGTATCTTCACATATATCACAAGTGCTTTAATTTAAGCAAAATATATCCAGTTGTGCTCTAAACAAATACAAGATTCAATATTTTAAACAAAGCCATCCATTATCCAAGAGATCTCTATATAAGCGAGCTCTCAGCAAAATTCGTGTAACCAAGTTTATACCCATTTTCTGATCAGCAGCTCTGAAGGACTTGCACACAAATTTAGCAATGTTAAAGAAGGAGAAGGTGCCGAGAGGATATATACCAATAATTATAGGAAAAGGAAATGAGAAGGAGAGAGTACTGGTACACACAAAGCTACTGAAGCATCCATGTTTTCTGGTACTACTTGAGATGGCTGTGCAAGAATTTGGTTATGAACAAAAAGGAATACTTCAGATTCCATGTGAAGTTGAACAATTCATGCTGGTGAGGGCTGCATTAAACAAAGGAATCTCATGACATTTGTTTCATATTTGTAATTTTGATTTTCTTTTTTCTCTTAATGTTTTTCTTTGTTGAACTGTTCATGAACTTGCTTTTAGTTTTATTTTAGGAATATAGAGGAGAAAAATGGTTATAGAAATTCCTTCTCTTGGAAATTACTTATTAGTGTAATATTAAGGAGATGTGATCAAAAGCAAACTTTGATCTTTTTTTTAATTATTTAGGCTCCACCAATCTTCTCTCTCTTTTGAGAACTGCTCTTTTGAGATCGAAAGAATTTAGGCTATTTCATCAATGACATGATTTGAGAACTGCTCTTAGTCTAGTGGCAAAAGAATAACGAATTTCAAGTGGAGGTCTCGAATTCGAAATCCAGTCAAAGCCAAAGTCTACTGGGAGACTTTAGGTCACTTTGAATAATATTTGAAAGCAAATACCACTCGTCTATTTCTCAAAAAAAAAAAATGACATGATTTCTTGAGATGCTCACAGATTCTGAAATTATGATTAATTCATTATGAACTAGCCAAGTCCACTGTTGCAGAAATTGAAATAGTTTCGTTAACTTGTTTAATTTTTCCTGTATACCTTGTAATTGCGCTTTACATTATTTTCAAAAGAACTAGACATATACAGTATCTACTTATTTTCAAAAGAACTCCCAATTGAAAATGTCTAATAGTTTTTGCTCTCAAATCAATTGTCCTCTCAAGTTCCAACAAGGTTCTAACCTCTGAGGTATGAACTTGTTCGTCAAATCATAGCAGATGAAGTTCATTGAGATTGAGGTGAGATAGACCTTCATGGAAAAACGTGCTCAATTTGTGTCAGCTTCTGCCAATGAGCAATCAGAATTAGCATTTGGAAATCCTGCAAATATATGAGAAATTGTTCTTGGATTCAAGTATCTCAGTATCTACATTGACAATGCTTTACTATTAATAGAACACTAGTAACCACTACATTAAATAATTAATGTGATTTTACAAAATTTAAGAAAAAAAAACTTCAAAATTGGTATAGCATCTTACTATTACAAAACGTCAGGGAATGCTGTAACAAACTGCCGACTCAGTTGCGGGAACCACCCTATACTACCAAAAAGAGTTGAACAAATTTTAAGAGCTAGAACATTTGACCAAAACTTTAGGACTTTCTTTTTCCAATTTACAACCCCACACCCTTCTCGTTCTTGCTCCTCTCTCTCTTAAACTCATCAAATAAACTAATAGATGCCAAGGAACGAGTCAATTCTCCTTTCAACCGCTCATTCTCTGAAATGTCCCTAAGGACCTTAAAGTGTTCTTTAAACCTCACCTTTGCTTCATCGTCTCCAGTTACTTTACTCTCAACATCTCTGATTTTCTCAGGATCCAAAAGAAAATATTCCCTGCCATCCCTTTTCCTTTTACGTTTTAGAGATGGGGGTACTTTTGTGTTCATTGGTTTAGATAATTCCTTTTCGACCGTGGACTCCCGAAATGCTTGAATCGGATTCAAGGCAATCAAAGAGGGGTTCACAATATTTTGGGTTGGTTTTAAATTTGCCAAGCTCAAGATATTTGAGGCCATCTGTGAAACACTAGGGTTGTAGTGCTTTGATAGAAGGCTTAGTTCCCATAAAACTGAAGCAAGCGCACCACTGAGGTAGGGATCTGTGGCCTCTGGTTGGTATTTCTAGAAAGAACAAAAAAGTAACATAAGAAAAATTTGATAGTCTATGTACTCATTGTACTTTATTGGATTTATGTCAGATCCTGCCAATATAATACTGAATTCAAGGAGAGATGGTACTCAAAAGGCGCCAATCTTCTATATCCAACTAAGATGTATAACATTTGAGAATATGGAAGAAAGAATTTCACAAGACAACTCACACCTAACAAGGCTTAAACATTTTGAATAAGAGAAAACAGTTCCTACTTCGAGGTTGTAATACACAAGCCCCAGAGCCTGTGTTGCAAATGAACCAAAATGTAACCTTCCAATCTCTTGCAGAGGAAAGGTGGCTTACCACAACAAAACCAGAAATGGACCCACCACCAGCATCATTTTCCAACAAACTTCGGCATTTAGCATTCTTCTGTAGAAGTTGCTTCAATGTGGCCAGGGCTGAAAATAAATGAAAACAAGAGGAACAAGAGGACAGTCAACATTTATTATTTTTTAACAACCAACTTAACTATGACAAGCAACAAAGGAGTTATCAAAATATACATGTTGCTATAATTTAGATAGGTTGTGTATCAGACTTGGGTGCATTTTGTAAATTGATCGTCATCCATCAAGCAATTTGAAAAACTATTAACAAACAAGTTTTATCAGAATTAGTAACATATTCCAACTTCTGAGAGGATATGGAATTATAGAGAACGTAACCAACAACGGAGGTACCAAATTTAACACCCAACAAATATAAATTATAGAGCACATATCGAGAATGTTTCTTCTGATTTTGATAGAAGTTTTGGTTATCATGGCTATGAAATGAATGTGGTTGTCAATACATTATTCTTCTGGCAAAAAAACATTGTTCCATGATACATAATTGGGTGCTACTAATAGGGTGCGCCAGGTTCATTGGATTAGATCCATTAGTAAGGAAAAGGGCTGGTGGTTCATATACCCTGGCTGCTAATCCTGAACAGTGTTAAACAATTCCAATATGTGCCAGAACCATTTGGGTGTAGCACTACTTGTCCCCATGCTGGAGCTTTCCAGCATGTCAAGGATCTATATTCTAAAGGGAAAATTCAATTTTTGGTCCTCAAAACTTCTTCAAAAAAACCAAGTTGGTCCTTGAACTTTTGAAATGAACCAAATTAGTCCTTTTATTTTTTAAAAGAAACCAAATTGTTTCATTTCAGAAGTTCAAGGACTAAGTTGGTGCAAATGAAAGTTGGAACCAACTTTTTTTTTTTTTGAAGAAGTTTAAGGGCCAAAAGTTGAATTTGTCCAATTATAACTACTAGCTGTCTGGTCAGTAGGTAATCTGATCCATTTAGGCATTTCAGTCAGAATGTTTATCAGGATGGAAGCGCATGCTACAATTAACTCAGTGGTTTTGCTTCATATATATGATCAAAAATTTTGACAATGAAATGGGATAACCAGCCAGTTAAACATAATCAAAGCAGGTCCAAAGTGACCTCATAGGCTAGAGGTAATGTTTCAGCAAGGCTTTACTTGATCCACTAGTGATATCCATGAAAGATGAGAGAGAAGTGAACTCAAGAGAAGAGAAGAAGTGAACTTTAGAGAAGAAGAAGAAGAGTTGTAAAATTGTGATCTGTATTTCATTGTGTCTCAAATGAGAGATGTACAAGTCCTTAAATAGCTAACTATGACGATCTATACAATATTCTAGAATTATGCAATTATTTGTAAATTTACATAAATGCCCTTATACACAAATAGCTAGTCTTCTGCTTTCTTTTGTTGCTTGACTGCGGCTCCATCTAATATCCCCCCCTCAAGCTCAGCAACCCTGAGCTTGGAACGTAGGAACTTAAAACGTGGATAAGGAAGCGCTTTTGTTAAAATGTCAGCAATCTGATCGGTTGAACATAAAAATCTAACTTCCAATTGTCTGGAGAGAACCTTTTCCCTGACAAAATGGAAATCAATTTCGATGTGCTTGGTACGAGCATGGTAGTTAGAATTGCTTGCTAAAAAGGTCGCGCCGATGTTGTCACACCATAGAATTGGAGGAGAAGAAGTTGGAACATGAAGCTCTTTGAGTAGAAACTGCAACCACATAATTTCGGTACAAGTAATGGCCAAGGAACGATATTCGGCTTCCGTGCTGGAGCGAGATACTGTATTCTGTTTCTTTGAAGACCAGCAGATGATATTCTTTCCAAGGTAGATAGAAAAACCAGTTGTAGATCGACGATCGTCCTGATCACCAGCCCAACATTATCATGGACACAAATCATTAAGGGTACAATAAAGGACATCACAAACTTGCAAAGCCACAGAGTCAAAAGTCGAGGAATATCGCATTGGCCCGGACTATTACAAATATATGAAATTACTTGATACAGGACCAACAAGATAAGCCCCACAAGGGTTGCAAATGGCCTAGTAGTCTAGTGGTACCTAACTAGGATGACTTCAATGAGGTCATGGGTTCAATCCTCTGTGAGAACAAAGGTTCGCACCCCATTAAGAGGCCTTAAGTAATAGATGTTGGGTGTTTCGAGAACCCCTATATGTCGAAAAAGCCCCACAGGTATGACAAAGGGGTGAGTCGCCGAGAGTTTCCCTTTCCAGTAGCTAAAGTCTGCATGAGGCTACTGCTGACCATGAGCACCTGGATATGTGTATCTGTATTGGCTTAAAAACTAATATTAAAATATGTGATATGCCAGATGGCATGTATATTACATACTGAACAGGTATTGCATCTGTGTCATATTAGATATCAACAACAACGCCTTTTGTCCGAAACAAGTTGGGATAGGCTAGAAATGAAGCCCATATTGGATTTCATTTCCACAAGATTGGCTGAATTTTTTCGTTGGCTCACCAAGCCTATCACAACCCTCCTTCCCGGGTTTGGAACCGGTTATGTAAAACATAGGTAGAGTTTAATGAAAAACCAATGTAGATAATAATAATATAACAAATAGTAATATAGTACCAATCGTAATACTATAGTAATAGAGTAGTAGTGGTAATAGAGTAGTAATAGTAATAACAGTAATAATAACAACAATAGTAAAAACTACACTATAAATCAAAGGAAGCTAAACTTGTGTCCTACAAACCTAGCCCCGAACGAAAAGCCTTAGAACATAAAGCTCATAATACTACCCCTAAACCTTAATTCCTAGTTCTGGCAAGTCAACAAATATATCAAAAAAGAGATTTTTCACACAGTGCCAGGTCTGATTAGTAAAGAATAAGCATCTTTTACAATAATTCTCGAATCTAGAGTGATGAAATTACCTCTTCTCTTGTCTTAGCAATCAATTCCTGTTTGCTCTTCTTCTTCTCACTAGGTCGCAACTGTTTCATTGACTCCTGCTTCATTCCTTTTTTATTTTTCTTAGATTTGATATTTTCTTCAGTTTTGTTCTCGTGCTTACCCAGATCTTCATCAAATCTCAGAGACAGAAAAACCTACAGAGAATATTTAAATAACAGAAAGCTTGTTACAAGGAAAATTTGATGGATCTGTGTTGGTCCATCTTACATGACCCCCCCCCCCCCAAACCTAACCGAAGAAAAGAAAAAAGAATTAAAAACCGAAGTACAATGATTGAAAGCTTGATATTACGCACATATATGCAATCGGGATGTAACTGGCAATCACGTGTTTTGACTAGCTGCGCAATAAGTCGCACTGCACGCACAGTACCTTCACCTCCATGCTTTCCTTCATTCTTAAACAAAGACTTGATTGCTTCACAGCACAATTCCCTGAATAAAATGAATTAAATAAGTAAATAGACAAACTTCAAATGAAATTCTATAAACAAACATAAATCTAGTAACTAATAGAAACATTTGTGAGCTAATTTGAAATGTTTCCTTTTCACCTAATGACATCATCTGAAGAGCTGATGTTTCTGACAGTACCAGCCAGTAAAGTCTCGCAAAAATTGAAGTGCGCGGCCACCTCTAATAAAGTGCACATGCATCGTACTGCAACTTGCTTGAAAGAGGCCCTCTTTTGTAAGGCTACTAGCTTTTGCAAATAGGCCTGGGTAATATGTTAGGAAAGAAGAAGATTCAGGAAAAAAAAGAAAAAAACAAGAAAATATTCATTCTCTTTGTAACAGTAAACCATCAATTGTGGTAAGAGAAAGACCTTATAAGAGCGCAAAAGGGTATATTCATAATAGCGCGTCTTTCGTACAGCTTCTGAGACTTGCATTGCTAGCTCCTTTTCAGTAAGTTCCCTTATCCTATAACTGAAAACAATAAGAAGAGAACAATCGGTTCAATTAGAAAGATTATCAGTTCAATTATGGGGATATTATGAGTATCTGTGATAGCATTGTGGATATACGAGTAAAATAACTCAAAGTGTTAGGTTCACTAGCTTGGGATTTTTTTTTGTTATTCTTTTTTATTCAGAAAGAGTTAGGCTTAATTCTTAGACTTGGTTTCCACAAAGAAATAGAAACAGGTGGTTAATAAAATCACTTTTACAGTTTTATAGAAAAAAAAATAGGAGATTACTCAAACAATAGCTGATCATATCAGTCTTGGTTCACAAGTGACCTATTACTACATGTTTTTCTGTATCTTTTTGCTCTCGAGGGTCGTGTGTTGATCATCCCTCACCGCAATATTTTAATGGTTTTTCATTACTCCGATTGGGTTTCATCTCTAGCCTACCCCAACTTGTTTGGGACTAAAGGCTTTGTTATTGTTGTTACACTACAACGTAGACAACCCAAAATCCATCAAACTGACACAAAAAGTAGAAGCTTACTTTACCTAGGTATGATGTCTTTAAAAACTGCCAGCATTTACAACTTCAGGATCTCTATCTTCACAAATTTGCAAAAGGTCCCTCAATGATCTGATATTAGCTTCAGGGTCCTCAAGCAAGGCCATCCCAATCTCCGCCAATTTTATCCTTTTCATTCCAAATGATTCTTCAGCAGAAATTTCTTCTTCTACTTCTTTCTGTGTATAGAATAAGGTAACTTATTTGCGTGTATAACTAAATGTCATTAAATATACATATAGCCCTGTTAGAAAACTAGAAACTTCCTAAATGAAAGGTTTTTTCATAGTTACACAGCCATGATACGCATGCAGACATGAAATCTCGATCCTCATACCAGTACTTGTACAGGTGCAGAAAAATGACTTGTTCTTTCACCAGAACATTGACAAAAAAAAAAAGTAAAGAAGAAGAAAATAAACTTGTAATGTTTCTCCAGTAGCATTCAGGAGGAAATGGAGGGTATGAAAGTTATCCATGGGTGTGGGATCAAGATCCCAGAGGGTCATTTTAAATATTAAACAGGGCCAACTTTCAAAAATCTTACAAAATTGTTAAAAAAACTCGGAAAATAGTTTTGCAACTTGGATTGGCCATTTGAGTACCAGAAAGTATATTTGGACTGCTTGCATTTGGGTTCAAATACAAATGATTTTCACAATAATCTCTCTCTCTACACACACACACACACACACATTATGCACATTAAACTATTTTTATCTGTTGAAACAAACAATTTAGAAAAGCATGTTACCAAAACTTCTGAATGTAATTTCTTTTTTGGTGAGTCAGGTGCTATATCTCCATCTTTGTTTTGTTTTTTAGCCTCCTTTTTCTCCTTCTTTAGCTTTTGGCGCCTCTCGGCTTTTGTGAGCCGGATTAACTTTGTGGAGTTCTCATCATCCCCTGCTCCAGTTGATTTTGTGCTTGTTTTCTCCTCCTTAGTACTCACCTTCTTGCCTAAAATCAAATTAACACGAAATAGCAACTATAATGTATTTACAAGTACGAAATAGACTGTTGTCCTGCAATACATATAATGTCATTTTTTCTATTGAAATAATGTTCACTAAATATCATAGAATCACGCTTATTCTTCCTATCATGAAATAGAAGGCCTGAACAGCAAATAAAGAATGTACAA
This sequence comes from Eleocharis quinqueflora, assembly GCA_964058865.1. Classification (NCBI taxonomy): domain Eukaryota; kingdom Viridiplantae; phylum Streptophyta; class Magnoliopsida; order Poales; family Cyperaceae; genus Eleocharis; species Eleocharis quinqueflora. Next base: position 23,452 of record CAXKVX010000339.1, read on the forward strand.
GGATCAATGACAAAGATGACACGAATGATGAAGTAAAAATTAACATGATATACCCTCAACAATCAACAACAACAACAAAGCCTTTAGTCCCTAACAAGTTGGGGTAGGCTAGACTGAAACACAATGAGAGTAATGAAAAACCAATGTAGAATAATAATGTACCTGCAGCAATCAACAACTAACAAAAATCACATCGGCAAAATTTGTGTTTCAGAAATTTCGTACCTGTTCGATATTGTAGCTTTCCATCCAATGTCTTAATAGGAAGAGCATCAACTGGGTCAACTTGTAAGTCATTTTCATGTGAATCCAATGGAGCAGCATTTCTGCTCCTTTTTTCGTAAAGCCTTTCTATCTCATCTTCAGACTTGTCTGCTACTCGGGTTACATGCCTACATGTCAAAACTTTCTTTCAGACACAGTCAAACAAAATTAAATATGAAGAACAAAAACAACCTTGACATCAACTATTCGTGGACTGCTTTCTTCGTGTTATGTACTAGTATGGGTACATTATTAAGGTCAATCTTTTAGACTGGTGCTTTAGGAAAAGAGAACTTTCTAATGAAGTCATGATTGTAGTACTACATTTTAAAGGAGGTCGTGCCAACTATCAAGAAGAGACAGCCTGAATGGAAGTGTGGAATCTTTTTTGTTTAAGAATGTTCCAACAAAATTCAGCAAAGTGGTAATTTTATGTGAAACTAAACATGCCAGTATGCACCAGTTTTAACAGAAACAAAATCACCACTGTGTTTGCACTATGGAAATGAGAATCTCAGAAGTATGCAAACATAACAAGTTCCCAAAAAGTTCACAAATTATATTGAAAAGTAAAAAGCTACCTGTCAATCTGCTTTTTATCAATACGGGTCAAAAAATCAGTGAATTGTGGATTTTCTGTGAAAAACTCCATATCCTCATCAGATACTTCAAATTCTTCATCTGGAGTTTCAGGTGGGAGAGCCGGAGGCAGAATAACATTCTTCCTTTTCCCCATTTTTAAATCCTACAGGAGATTAACAAATTCACATAAAAGTTTCTAAATAAGAAATTTCAGTAGTTCTGATTTCTGCAAATTATGAGGATTTAAGGTGCGTTCAAAGTACAGCCCAATCTGAAACACACGGTAACTAACAGTGTATTATTCTCGAGCGTTTATTCCTCTAGGAATATTAGTGGAATAACCATTCATTGCCAGGATACTCGTTAAATGAGAGGGAAAAAACATTTTCACCCAAAAAGGAGAGCAATGGTTGTGGGTAGGGGCTGGGGTTCGTACCGGAGAGGCGCCGCCGGAGGAAGTTAGGAAGAAAGCTGAGGGGAAAGGTGCGGTTCAGCGAGGGTTTTAAGGGAAATAAGCTTTTACATATGTACCCTGAGATATCGCGAAATCTATATCTGCGTGTAAATGGGTTTCACAGCCTTACTGGCTCTCTTCTAAAACCATTTTGATACATCACATTCAAAATCCGTTGTAGTCTAGCTGGTTAGGATACTCGGCTCTCACCCGAGAGACCCGGGTTCGAGTCCCGGCAACGGAAATTTTTTTGAACTTTTCAGTCATTATGAGAAAGAGCTGTGAACAGTAAACTAAAAAGAAAGCTTCCTGCCCCACTTATCTGACTCATTAAAAAGAAAAATTGCACTGTAAAAGTTACAGTGAATGTTTCCAACAATGATATAGCTAAATATATGACCTTTCGAAACGAATACACAAAAAAACTTTATTCGACCACAGTGGGAGTCGAACCCACGACCTTCTGATCCGAAGTCAGACGCGCTAATCCACTGCGCTATGCGGTCTTTTGAAATATACGATGAATAATTTATAAAAGTAAGCTATTCCAATAGCGGTCAAGTGGGTTCAGATCAGGTGGAGTCGGAGAAGATTCACAACCAAATACACTTAAACCCACTCCATATTAACCAAACTTCTCCTTTCTATAAGTACAGGCGACCAGAGCTGGCAAGATCAAGTGACCTAGTACAAAACATATTCCAAGTTCCAATCACTCTCTCTAGCCATCTCAACAATTTACAAAAATCTCTCAAAATGTCAAAACAAGCTCCATCCCTTTCCTTCTCTATCTTTACACTCTTCCTCTTAATCACCGCTGCATATGCTAGTCGCATCTTGACCTCTGAACCCAATGCAGAGTCCCCGTTAGCCAACCCAACTGGCGCATCAGCAGCCTCACCGACATTTGCACCTGTTGGTTCTGCCAACCTGCCACAATCCGGGGATCAACCCCTTACTTTCTTCATGCACGACATACTCGGTGGGTCCAACCCATCAGCCCGGATTGTGGCCGGCATAGTTGATGACATGGCAGTCAGCTCGCAGCTGCCTTTTGCACGTCCAAATGGCGCAGTGTTACCTCTTGACAGTAATGTCAATGTAAATAGCGGCAACAATGGAGCCATAAATAACAACAACATACCATTCCTTACCGGACTCGGTGGCACCACAAATGCTGTCAACACAAATAATGGCAATGGAAATGCTAATGGTGTACCTTTTTTTGCCGGAGGCAGTCTGCCAGAGGGAACCACACTGCAGAAACTGCTTTTTGGAACAATGACTGTGGTTGATGACGAGCTAACAGAAGGGCCACAACACGAATCAGGTGCTGTCGGCAAGGCACAGGTTTTCTATAAATACCCTTCTGATTTTCATATCTTTTCCTCATTTTCATGCCATGCAAACGTCATATTTTGTTTTTAGATTCACTTTTTCAAGACTTTTCAATTGATATATATAAATAATATTTGCTGATATCTCAATTATCAGGGATTCTATGTAGCCAGCTCGTTAGATGGATCAAGCCAGACTCTGGCACTGACAACCATGTTCAAAGAAGGTGAATACGCTGACAGCATCAGCTTCTTTGGGGTACACCGGACTATCGACTCGGAATCACACTTGGCTATTGTTGGTGGCACTGGAAAGTACGTTAACGTGCATGGCTTTGCCAAGGTGGCAGTGGTCCACTCGGCAGCAACACAACATGAGACTGATGGCGTAGAGACCGTGTTGGAGTTTTCAGTTTATCTTACCTATTAAAAATGCATTTGCTTTTAAGTTGTGCACAACAGCTTTTTCCCCTTTTATTTCATGTCATAAGAGTGTGAATTTTGATTTCTTTCAATGATATATGGAATGTGGATCTACTTAAATGCTAATTTTCCAATGTCAAATGCCACTTGATCTTATTCAACTTGTATAATGTTATATGAAAAAAGATTCCCCAAGTGTCATTGTGTTTGGAATATATAACTAATTAAATCGTAGTTGCTCGTAGAAATTAACTACACTTTGTTCTGCTAGAAAGCTTAGGGGTTCAAATCTTCACTAGGTTAAATTTAGACCATGAGAGTAAAATACTGAAGGGTATTCCATATCAATGATCTTTTTAATTTATTAACATTTGTCTACGGTACATGAAGAACAGCTAATGCCACGGAAAGAACAGTAAAACAAAAACACCAAATTAAACTAGAAAGGAAATATAAACGATATTCGAAAATAAGCATTACAATTAACGAATTGTATATAGTACAAGAAGCTGAGGGTGTTTTTACTATCAAGAACTCGATCTTTGCTGACACAGCTCTTGGATAAGATTCCATCCGGACAGTCTAATTGACACTTGCCAAACGATAATTTTGCTATTCCGAATAATCAAGAATACATTCTTCTACCACTATTTCAAAATCATAATATTCTATTTTTACCACTCTTCTAGTGCTACTCCTTGATTTGCCAAACAAACAGTATAGGTACCCTAAATATTTTTTTTCAAAAAAATAAATAATGTGTTGTTTATAGAGTCCTTTGAAACCATATTATTGTCTATACAAAATTTGATTAATGAATTCAAATATCATGTGCTATTTTTTGAAGATAGATAGAGTGATATTTCAGGACTGGTAAACCAAATGGATGATTGATGAAGGTGTTGGTGAAAAGTAAACAGATTATATGTCTTAGATGCAAAATTAAGTTTAAATGCTACTAGAGAAGCTAACCAATTACATGAACTATGGCATAAAAGGTTTGAGCATCCCTCCAATGCAATCTTGAATGGTTTTTTAGATTTTCCAAATTCTACTTCTTTTGATTGTGGTGTATGTAAGCTAGCTAAGCAAACTAGACTTTCTTTTAGTGTGTCAATTAGCAAAAGTTATGTACCTTTTGATTTAGTGTATTCCGATGTATGGAGTCTGACACCCCTTGTTTCATATAATGAATTTAAATATTTTGTTATCTTTATTGACGATTTTTCAAAGGCAACTTGGATTTATTTACTTAAAACCAAAAAAGAACTTTTCAACTATTTTTTGAAATTTAGAAACCATGTAGAGAATCAATTTGATACTAGAATTAAAATATTTAGATATGATAATAGTACTGAATATGTAAATAATAATTTCTCACAATATTTTAAAAATAAGGGAATTATACACCAAAGTACTTGCATACATATACCCGAAAAATAAAGTTTCCGATAGAAAAAATAGACATATATTAGAAATAACTAGAGCCAACTCTTTCAAATGAATGTACTCAAAGTGTATTGGTCGTATGCCATCCTCAATGTCACTTACCTCATAAATAGGTTACCAAGCAAAAAATTAATTAATAAGAGCCCCTTGGAAATTATATTTCAAAGAAAAATTGATATATCAAACATTAGATTTTTTGGGTGTATAGCATATGTCCACATAAATAGGAAAAATAAATTTGATTATAATTCAAAAAAATCATTTTTCTTTGGGTACTCATCAACCAAAAATGATAAAAATGTATCCAAGTAATAAAAAATTATATATATCAAGGGATGTGGTGGTTTTTGAGAATGCACTATATTACAAAATTTTGGGAGTCTAATCAAAAGAACATAAAATCTATCATGGGTTAGATGTGCCTCAATAATTTGGAGGAGAGTATATAGATAAAGAAAATAATATGAAAGAGGTAAGCCACGAGGATGAAAATTAAGAGGCAAATATTTAAGACAATCAAGATGTACATGAGGATAAAATCGAGGAACAAGTGCCGATTAGAAGGTCTAGTCGACAATCACAATCTTCAATAAGACTTAGGAACTATGTCACCTATGAGGGACGTTATCCAATCCCAAATTTTATTTCTTACAAACATGTGTCTAGTGGACACCAAGCATATATTTCCTCTATCCAAAAAGAGGTTGAGCCAATTTTTTTAATGAAGCCATAAAATATGAGAAATGGTCCAAAGTGATGAAAGACGAATTAAGTGTCTTGTAAAAAATAAAACTTGGGATATTGTCACAACAACATACAATAAAAAACCGGTTGGGTGCAAATGGGTGTACAAGATTAAATATAATAGTGATGGAAGCATAGAAAGGTATAAAGTAAGCTTAGTAGAAAAATAGTATAGCCAAACATATGGTGAAGATTACAATTGGACCTTTGCATCCGTTGCAAAAATGAATACCGTAAGAATTTTGCTCTCCATTGCCATAAATAATGGATTGAAACTTTATCAAATGAATGTGAAGAATGCCTTTTTTCAAGACATTCTTGAAAAAGAGGTGTATATGTCATTATCCCCGGTCACAAGCATGAAGGCAATCCAAACTTAGTATGTAAGCTAAACAAAGTAATTTATGACTTGAATCAATCTCCGCGTGCATGGTATGACAAACTTAGATCTTATCTTTTACTTTGCAATTTTCAAGTAAGCAATACCAATCATTCCTTATTTACTAAACATGAAAATGGCAATACCACTATTGTATTAGTATATGTGGACGATTTAATAATAAACGAAAAACAATCTCGGGGAAATAAAAAGAAAATCAAAGCACAATTGAGGGACAAATTTGAGATTAAAAACTTAGGATATTTAGGATAATTTTTGGGAGTAGAAATAGCATATTCTAATAAAGAATTATTTATTTCACAATGAAAGTACACCTTAGATTTGCTTAAGAAACCGGTAAGATTGGTTGTAAGCCAATATCTACACCTATTGACTATAAATGCAAATTGAATAATGAAGATGGAAAGCCTCTTGGAGACATTAGTCACTATCAAAGGTTAGTTGGAAAATTACTACCTCATAGTTACTAGACCCGACATATCTTTTCGGTAAGTCAAGTAAGCTAATTTATGCATGCTCTTAGAACAACACATCTAGAGGCAATTCATAATTTTAAGGTACCTAAAGGGAACACCAGGAAAGGGAATATTAATGAAGAATAATAATTCTAACGAAATATGTGGCTATTCCGATGCATACTAGGCTGAGAGTTGTGACCGAAAATCTACTACCGGTTTTTTCACATTTGTGGCGAAAACATAGTCACATAGAAGAGTAAGAAGCAAAATGTCATTGCTCGTTCAAGTGCCGAAGCAAAATATCAGGCCATGACATCCACCACTAGCGAGCTTATATGGATCAAACAACTTCTCAAGGACCATTTGCATTCTTTCTTTTTTTAACATTAAAGGCCCGTAAGACAACTTCATTATCAAAACATGAAGTACAAACTACAGAGTACAGAACAAAGAAAAATCACATTAATACAGCAATGAATACTTTTAAACTCTAATATAAAGCTTTTTCACTTACTACTCAAGAGAAATTTGCCTCAAATATCACAAGAGGGACAACTAGAAGATTATGTCCTTTGAAATTATGAGGCAAAATGAATCAATGATTTTGTTGGTTCTTATATTTCGTTTTCTTTCTCTTTTTGGAAACAAGGTAGCAAGTTATATGTTGCCATGTTACATTGTTACTAGAAGATGTAACATAAGCTGTTGATTCTCACATGAGAAAACTTGTGAACCCTCTACTGTCAAAGCCTTGTTTCTTTTCAAGAGGTAACCTTCGTTTTTAGTTGTTGACAATTTTCATAAAGTATATCAATCTATAACAATTAGGGTGCGTTCGACAGTAACACTGCACGCGGGATGCTTCAGAACATGCCCTTAGGGGTTGTGGGAAGCAGAATTAACCCATTGGAAAGCACTAGCTTTACCAGCATAGCAGTACAAGAAGCCATTCAATCAATGCACAAACAGACCGCAGCGTCTCCATAGACACTCTTTCCATTCTGCTGCATACCAACTTTAACTACTCTTATAGATTTCCATTTGTTTGCGAGATAAAAGTTATTTCACAATGCTTTATTATGCTTCTGACAAAGACATGATCTTGAAGGCTGGTAAATATAGCATGCAAGCACAACGTTATACCACATGAGCACCACAAATAAATTTCACACTATAATTTAAGGCATAAAATACCAAAATTAAAACACACTATGAAAAGGTACCTAGAAAGTTAACAGAACTACAATAAATGACACCCAAAACTCCAATTTGTATTGGAACTCCCGCATGCATGACACGCCATCAGTTGAAAGTTGAAACCACATCAATAAGAGTACAACTATTAAAAGGCTGAGGCACCACCTTTTGTTTTCCCTAATAATACATCCTTTGCCTCGTTTATTTTGGAGGCTAAGTAGTGGCTACCTCCAGCATCGGGATGGTTTGCCATCATGACCATCTTATGGGCTTCTTTTACCTTGTCGAGTGGGGCATTTTCCCTATTTCAAAGTAAACCAAGGGTAATTCACAACTTGTTGAATTTCTAAATATGTATATACAGTGGAAAATAGTCTCAGATTCTGACTTCATTTAATATTAGAGATCAGAAGTGGAAATTTTTAACTTAATGCTGTCTCTATTCAGACTCTACCAGGTGCAAACAGTTCAACCTAGCCTAGTTCCTTCATATACAATAATATAGAACTCCCATTGGGCTTGATGCTCGGATAAAAAAAAAGGCAATCAGCTTTTACAGAAAGGCGATAACCCAACAATGCAGAAACTTTTACTGCTTTTCTCTCACGGGGAAGTGAAAAAACTAAATGAACCGTAGTCCATGATGTAATCAAAAAAATTCGGAAGAGGAAATACTGCACAACCACAAACCTATAAGGTAATACACTAATTCCACAGCACCAGGTCACTCCACTATAACAACAAGGAAAGACTACAAACCAAATTTATGAGTCATGACTGGTACAAAAGGCATCACATTTACATTAAACTCTACACAGGCACAGAGAGATATAAAATGCAACCAGGAATGTTATGTACCTTACACCTAGTATCAAAGCAGCCTCCCTCCTATTCACGGCTTGTTGGAAACCACCTTCATAAAATTTGCGCATCCGCAGTACGACAGGCCTGGCCTTGTAAGCATGCCATGCATGGACCCCATAACGGCCTGACAAAGCAGCTGCTGCCACAGCCAATCCAGCTAACAATGCTGTTGCCTAAAATGATAAAGATTTTGAACTAAACCTAGTCTTAAAATACAGAAAGTTTGCAACTTAATTGGTACCAGGCCTTTAAAGTGGTTTTTAAATTGATTTAATTGAGCTTCTCTTACATGCTGATTTGCGGTTTAGTAACAAAAATCACAGTTAATCTGATGCTGTAATCGTTAAAACCAGGGAGCAAATGAAACAAATATAACCCCTCAAAAGCGTTGAGAATAGGTCAATAGAATACCACCACTGCTAAACCGGTTTTTAATCGGGTCCCTACTCCCTACTTATCACTTACGAAACGATAATTCAAATAGACAAGATAGAAACCACGAAAAAAAAGAAAAAAAAGAAGGAAAGAACAGGCACTTACCATTTCGTACGTTGAGAGAGAGGAGAAAAAGAGAGCGACCGGAGGTGTATCTTTACCGCCTTCTAACCATCAACGACTTCACGATTCGTGGTGTAGAGATGAAATCGCCGGGGAAGAGAGCCGACGGAGACGGCGGCGGAGGTAAACAACTACACTAGAAAGAAAGAAAAAAACAAATTTTGAAGAAATGAGCGAGCTTGGGTTATTATGGACCAGGGTCGTTCGTCAAATCAAAGAATAGCGTCAGAATAGTGAAATTAGACTAGTAAAGATAGAATAGTGTGATTTTGGAAGAGTGGTAGAAGAGTGGTATTCTTGACTATTCTGAAGAGAAAAATTGTCGTTTGGCAAGTGTCAATTGGAATTGTAAAAATATTGATAGTTATGATAATAAAATAATAATAATGATAAAATATTATAATTCTAATAAAAATAATAATATAACAAATAATGATAGATAATAATAATAAATAATAATAAAACAATAATAATAATAAATAAATAAAAATATATATATAATAAAAAATAATAATAAAAAATAAAAAATAATAATAATAATATATTAATTATTATCGTAAATAATAATAAAATAATAATAATGATGATGAAATATTATAATACTAATAATAAAAAATAATTAATAACAATAATAATAAATAATAATAAATAATAATAAATAATAAAATAATAATACTAATGAAATATTATAATACTAATAAAATAATAATAATAATAATAATAAATAATAATAATAATAAAATATATAATAATAATATAATAATAATTATCATAAATAATAATAAAATAATAATAATGATGAAATATTATATACTAATAATAAATAATAATAATAAATAATAATAAATAATAATGAATAAATATTAAATAATAATAAATAAAATAATAATAATAATAATAATGATGAAATATTATAATACTAATAATAACTAATAATAACAATAATAATAAATAACAATAATAATAAATAATAATAAATAATAAATAATAAATAATAATGAATAAAATAATAATAATAATAATGATTAAATATTAAATACTAAAAAATTAAATAATAATAATAAATAAGAATAATAAAAAATATATAATAATAATATAATAATAATAATTATCATAAATAATAATAAAATAATAATGATGATGAAATATTATATACTAATAATAAATAATAATAATAAATAATAATAATTAATAATGAATAAATAATAAATAATAATAAATAAAATAATAATGATAATAATAATAATGATGAAATATTAAATACTAATAATAACTAATAATAACAATAATAATAAATAACAATAATAATAAATAATAAATAATAATGAATAAAATAATAATAATAATAATAATAATGATTAAATATTAAATACTAAAAAATTATAATAATAATAATAAATAAGAATAATAAAAAATATATAATAATAATAATATAATAATAATTATCATAAATAATAATAAAATAATAATACTGATGAAATATTATAATACTAATAATAAATAATAATAAATAATATAAATAATAAATAATAATGAATAAAATAATAATAATAATAATAATAATAATAATGAAATATTATAATACTAATAAAATAATAATAAAATATATAATATAATATAATAATTATCATAAATAATAATAAAATAATAATAAAATAATAATAATGATGAAATATTATAATACTAATAATAAATAATAATAACAATAATAATATTAATAATAATAATAATAATAATAGTATTGATGAAATATTAAAATACAATAAATTTGATTAGTTAGTCATACGGAACAGTGTATTCCGCTATTCTATCTATATGGTGGTATACCGGAATAGCCTATTTTACCACTATTCCATTATTTTGAAAACATGTTTGGCACTCCCTAATTCCGGAATAGTGGTGGTTGCCAAACACACCCCTAGAGAAGAGGCAAGAGAGATCGTAATTATGGGCTTTATCTGAAGAGCATGTTATCTGGGATTTGGGTATTGGGCCGCATATTGGTTTCTGGAATTTTCGGTGTACGTAACTTTGATGTCTTTTAGAGCCGTCAAACGCACGATAACGTAATATTCATTTGCATCTTACGTTACGTTTTAAGAACATAAGTAATTTTCTTTCGTCTTACGTTGCGTTTAATAAATATAAAATAATTTTCATGTGTTTACGCTTGCATTTAGTTAAACGTAAGAAACTTGCTACTAACGGTGCACAACAAAACTAAAAAAATAAAGAAAATTTCTGAAAATAAAAAAAAATCATTTAACAAATAAAGTATATATTACATGTTCAATTCATTACAGCTTCAACTTACAATAATTTCTAACTAACATGAAGCATAAGAGGAATCAACTCAGATTATAACTTCTGTGCTCAACCTAGCTCTCAAACTACCTTCTCAGTTTTGACCTATCTCAATCAATGACCAAAAGTAAAAGGAAAATAGTAAAACACATACATCATTACAAGTTATACTGCCACATCACGTGTGGGTCGACAGGCTGAAATTTCATTCGACGATATGTTTGAAGCATCGTGCAAGAGAGAGAGAGAGATGTCAAATGTCAGTCTCAGAGAGAAGGTGGAGGAGATGAAGAGAAAAAGAGGAAATGAGATAGCGAAACGACACTTCTAGGAAAAAGTGCATTTAAGTTTCTACAGAATACTCATATTTATACTTTGCACTCCAACTTATTTCAGACTTGTAGAATTCTAAACATAAGACGAAATAAACGTAACAAAAGTGATCATTTGTGTTTATGACGCAACAAAAATCATTTGCGTCTTACGTTGCATTTAACAAACGCAACAAAAATCTCTTGTGTTTAACATTACGTCACTATAAAACGAAACGTAAAACGTTCAAAATGCAATTCGTAGACAACCCTAATTGTATTACTTCTAGTTCTACCTAAAGTCTAAACCCGTTAATTTATTGGCATACCAGTTTCTAATTTATTAATAGATTTCACAACCTTTTGATAAAAATATTGATTCATAGAACAACTACTCTATCTTTATAGTTTATACTATTTATAATATTTTTATATATTAATTTCAAAATATTTCTATGTATTTTATTTATTTATTGACATATTAATTTTTAATTTAGAGTTATAAACTACCGGTAAGAAAAAATCGCCCAAATTTCACACACACTACAAAATTGACATTTTTCAGTCGAAAGTATACAAATTAATTCTTCAATTATATAAGATAATAAGATTCATCTTTTTTATAAAAAATTCAACTCAGCGAATGATAATTTGGTAATTCTTCTCGATCTAAAAAAAGATCGAATCTTATCTAGAGATGTCAATGACACTCTTTTATTCGTTTATCTGTTTATTCTAACCATGTGGTATTCGATAAGACGAGTATGGATAAGAACTTTTTTTCGTTAGATAATCGGATATGAGTATGGGTAAGATTTATTTTTCATTAATTAAATGGATAATAGTACGGGTTAAGATTATTGCGTACCCATTACTCTATAAGATAAATTATAAAAAAATATCAGTAGAAAAATAGATAAGATATGAAATATTTGCATTTTAATTTGATTGTTTTGATAAATAATTTGAATTGAAATGTTTGTGTATTTATATTTATATTTTTGTTTATGTATAGACACGTTTGTACTAACTAAATAAGTTTTGATAGTTTATTTATAAAAATTATAAAAATAATAATCATACAAATATTTTCTTTTTCCTAGTTGCCCGTTCGTTATTCTGTAATTTTAACGAGTAAGTGTAGAGTATGAGTAAGCAAAATTTTAATATGTATTGATAGAGTAAGAACAAGATCAATTTCAAATAAGTATGAATATGAAAATACTTCCATCCGACCTGTATTTAATTTTATTATATACTAACTTCATAACGTCTTCGTATTTAATTTTTTTATTTTTTTATTACTTTCAATTGAAAGCAAATAAATATCAGTCAGGAAATATTTCGTGAGATCCAAAATTTCCTTCTTTTTAGTTAGTAGAAAAATAAATCATTTGTAATTATTGAAATATAAATGTTCACATCACTTAGAAGTTGACATTTTAAGACATTTTAAAAAGACTCGTGAGTTTAGAATGGCTTGCTAATACAACAGCTCAACAAGTGCTTCTCATCTTTGAAATTATCAATGACAAGTCGTTCCATAAATTAGAATAGATTTATACATATCGAAACTTCGTAGAAAATGAAATTAATATAAAGTTTCTTTGTGTAAATGACATTATATTGCATAATATAATTGACTCATCTATTATTTGACTTGATTAGAAATGTCAAAAATTTATAAATGTGACAGCAATGAATAATGTCGTTAACCGTATCGTTTAAATAATGATACAACAATCAATGTTGTTCATCGTTTTGTTTTATAAACGGTATCACATTTTCAGCCGTTGATCGTTCCATTTTTATTAACGACATAAACGTTTTGAACGTTTAATTTTTTTGAACTGTTGAATTCATGACTTGATAAATTCATACAAACATATACATATCCACATACATAATACATGTCGCAACTTTGAGATGCAATTGAAATTGAACATAATTTAATGACATAATATTGCATAATTTGAAATTAGCAAATTACAATACAAGTATACAACCCTAACTGACAACATAACATGAATTAAGCCTCTGCAAATCTCAATGCTCAAACTAACAACACAAGTACACAAACTAAGCTTTCAAAACTCAAAATAACATGAACTACCTAATAAGATTTAAGCCTAAGAATTATATTTTGATCTCAAGCTCAACTTAGTTCTCAAGCTACTTCTCAGATTATACCAATCTCAGCTTAAGGTTAAAAATAAAAATAAAAATCCATATCATCACAAAAGATCATGGCTTGAGAACTAAGGAGTTAAAGAGCAATCTAGTACTCCAGACTTCTTCTTGAATTATACAACCCTTACTGACAACTGATAAATCTAGAGAGGGGTGAATAGATAATAATTCGATTTCTAGATTTATATATTAATATCATGCACAATTCAAATTAAATGGCTTACTTGATTTTTCAATACCACCAATACAATTCAATCAAATTAAATAAAAAATAATTAAAATATATGAGTTGAGGAATGATCAAACAAATAGAAGAACACTTGACACTGATATGATAACGGAGTTCGGCTATTGACGAGCCTACGTCTCCAGGACTCACGACCCCTAACGAGATCGAGCCGATGCAATAATCACAAAGAATTTTTGTACAAGGGGCGAGATCTAGCTCTTTATACGCTAAGGTTAGAGACTAGACCCGTAGATGAGCACAATAGCTAAATAAAAGGATAACAAAGTTTTCTCCAAGATCACTCAAGATATTTTGCTAATTAAGATTAAGAGAGCTTGAAGAGTTTAATGGAATTTTTGGATTTAATGGAGAAGAGAAGTTTTGGTTGCTGCAGGAATTCAAAAGTATCAAGCAAGAGAGGAAGAAAGAATTAAGTTTCTTTTATAGTGCAGCAAAATTAGGGCTTTCAAAAACAGTTTTTGATGTGAACCATTACCAACGGTTGATAATCATTACTAACGGTTGGGTATAAACATGTTGAATTTTCAAACGAGGAACTAACCGTTAGCTAACGGTTGACAATCGCTGACTAACGCTTATTCACATGAACAAATTGGTGAAAATCTGGAAACATAGGTTATTTTCGAAGGCTTAACTATTGCCAACGGTTGGTAATCATTGGCTAACGGTTGGTCACTGGTATCAATTGATAAAGTCATGGGTCAATTTGAATTTCAGATTAACTAACTGTTGCCAACAGTTGCCAACCGTTGGCTAACGGTTAGGTTTTAGTTTTTGATATTTCAAGCTCAAGAAACCTTAATTAAACAAATTTACAAATAATTTTACATTTAATATTATGACGATAGGTGCATATTTAATGATATATTTGTACAAAATTTGATCCAAAAACATACTCAATTTGTTTGAACCATATTAATTTCAGCACTTGTTTTGTTACTGTAATGTGTTACTGTTGTGTTTGCATTTTTTGTGAATTTTCAGAAACTTTAAAGGAACAAAAAGTGTCTGCCAAGACTCACAGCAGCACTTGTTAGCTGACTTTGAGCTTTCTCTCACTTGCTGAGTTTCCAGCTAGAAATAAAAAGGAAAGAGATTTACCTTTAATTTCTTGAGGACAGCTAGGATATCAGAGAGGTATGCGCATAGAAAAGTAAAGGGATTTTTGGATTTTTGGATTTTTGGATTTTGATTTCTCCAATTCTCTCTCTCTGTTGGCGTACAGCAAAAGGAAATTAAAAAAAAGGCAAGTTTCAATTTTTGGAAGGCTTGCTGGGACCTGCGCAGGAGACAAAAAGGAAGAAAAGGCAATTTTTATTTTTTCTCTCATCTGGAATTGTGGATTTGGAGTTTTGGCGCATGAAAAGAAAAGAGACAGGAGGAATTTGCAAGAAGTGTTTTATCAATTTCTCTCTTTGATTCTTATTTTGATTTGTAGTGATGGAATTTGCACTTGAATTTTGTGTTCTTTGTGTCATGTTTGGCTAAACTCTTTTTCTAGGATTAGACATGTAACACGTTACTATGTCGTTGGTTTAGTTTAATGGATGTTGGTACTTTTATTTGATCTTTGTCTATCTTATGAATTGAATTGTTAATTGTTTGTATGGTACGAATTGATTGCATCGTAAATACCTCTCAACGAATGGCCACATTAGATTGGTAACCAAAAGACTAATTCGACCACACGAACGGTTTTATTTCTAGGACTTGAATTAGGTATCGAAAGGTGGTAATTTGAGTCCCGATAACATAAGATAGCATAGGAATTGGTGAAGCACCGAAAGGAGAAATCGGTTCCTAAGGGGAGACCTAAACTCGTTTAGTTAATTTATCGAAGCACCGAAAGGAGAAAATAAATTACTAAAATGTGTTTAGGCTAATCATAAAACATAATGGACCTAGTTTAGGAGAATGTACCGCGAAAGCGGACGTTCAATTTGATTAGGTACGGTACGAAGCCACGAAAGTGGATAAATGCTAATAATGGATTAGAAACCCACAAAGAAATTATAAAAGTACGATGTTAGTTAAACAAAGACCAATGACCTCTAGTAATTTGTATGCCGAAATTCTAGAATTCCCAAACATATTTTAATCTCTCTCATATTTTAGTGTTCTGTTTTAATTAATTTTAGAATTTAGTTAGTTAAAATTTAAACCCAAATTTTGTCGCTTAGCTAATTAAAAGAAATAAATTTGGTACTCAAGTCTCGTTCCTTGTGGATTCGACACCCGATCACGTACTACACGATAGGTTGTGCGCTTGCAACCACTCTTTTAGTACTGTTTTAGGGCTATTTATTAGCACTCGTGGAAACACGTCAATGCTTGATCTTGAATTTTCTTGATTATCCTTGATTGCAACTCTAATTTTGTTATTTAGTCCCTACACAAAATTTCAAATACAAAATAAGGTAAAATTTAAGGTTGATTTGCAAATCGACAAATATAAAAAAATTGTTAGACACAACAACAACAAGCAATAAGTTGGTATGATCAACAAAAAGCCAACACAAAAGCCAACAAGCTAAAAATATAATTACCATTGTCCAAGTGCAGTATCATGCTCAATTCAACATATAAAATCACCAGCTTCATTACTGGATCACAATGGATCACCTACTTGTCCACCAGCCTCTGCAAATCAACAAAAAAAGAAGTTAATAATCAAATAATAAGGATAGAACAATAATTGAACTTATAAGTGAAGAGCGTTTTACCAGTAATTGCACATTTCAACCAGTCTTGATAAAAAATGAGATCTTCAAGGATCTCATCATTGAGTGAGTTCCTGAAGCCATTGTCGATATCGACACGACTAGAATGTCTCGGGCTAACCGTGCCATGACAGGATATTTGGAGGCCTTCAGTTTTCACCATAAAAGATTTCAAAGTCTTCATCCAGACTTGCATCATCTAGTGCTTCAGTGAGATATTCCTCAAGTTTGATCTCTTCTCTGATTTAGCACTTTTCTTGCTCTTCACGTGGTCTTTCAAACCAGCCCGTATCTCACTGATATCACCAGATGCACTACTAGATGACCTAATAAAGGAACCAATGTTGGTAAAAGAAAAAAATACTCAGAACTTCTTAATTAAAGGTTAATTGAAAAATTGGAATTGAATAGCCTACTGCCATCTTTTGATGAACTGTCAGCTTGATGTTGTATTGATTTGGAGTGTGTCTCCAAGTACTCTTTGAATAATGCAACGAGACAAGTTTTGATATTTCCAAGTACTCTCTAACAGTCATTAGGGTCCATCATTTGATAGTAATACCAACTACTGTCAATTTGCATCTAGGGTTCAGAGCACAAGCAATGGCAAACAGTGAATTACCACAATTCCAATACTTGTCCCACTTATTAAACATCTCTAAGCATCAGGTTTGTGCTTCTTATCTTTAAGCACTTTCCTACAAGCCTTCGATATATGGTGTTTCAAGGAGTTAGTGCTCCTTTGATTTTCCATCTGATAAGTTGACCCACAATACATACAAAAAAACATCATAAAAGCCATTAGGTTATACTCCATCCCTTTTGAAAAATTTCCAGTACTCATATGTCATAGTTTGTCTAGCTTTCCTCTTTTTAGTGAGTTCAGGTGCAATTGCAACTTGATCAGGGTCTTGAATTTCAATTGCATCAGCTTCAATCCTTTGGTCTGGAGTGAAGTTGGGATATAACCTCATGCTATAACCCCAGATCAATTTAAGTGCACATATTAGTTCACAAGTTCAAGTATCAGATCAAATATACGGGTCTGATGGCAATATGCCACAATTTCTTACCTTAAGCGAGACAATAGTACATATCAGTCTTGAAAATTGGATGAGTGATCCGTCGAACAAGACTTCGACTTGACAATCTCGCAAGTCACAAGACAGAAACAACGAGAACATAAATGTTGTATAGGACAGAGAGACAAAGGAACATGAAGAGGAAAGGAAATCGTGAGAAAGAAGAAAGTGAGCGATGTTTAGAATTTTCCACCTTTTATATCTAAACTAATATCTCTATAACTCCGCCAAATCTGTATTCGACGATATAAACGATACGACACTCAGGGCTGTCGTTGTCATTTAGTTTTATGAAACGAAACTGAGGCCTCTTCCGTTGCTGGATCATCGGTTCAAAACAAAAAAATTCCTGCCGTTGCTGTTTCGTCCGATCCAAACGGCACGATCCAACGTTCAAAAACTACACACTGCAACCCTAATTTGACTGTTGTTACTGCAAGTTCCAGCAAATAAATGTAACCCTAACTCCACGAAACCGACTTGCACTCGTTCCCGCCCGCTTTTTCCCTACTTTTCCCTTAACTGAGCTCCCTTCCATCAAATACATTCTAGACAAGGTCTACAGTGAAATCATACACCTCAGACTGATTTATAGTCATGGCCCAAACTTGAAATCTCGGATTAAATTGTAAGCCAGGTTTACTATCTTATTTGCTTCCCACTCTCTTCTTGCTCAAGTTTCCTCTCTCTCTCTCTCTCTCTCTGTCTTGAATCTTGATCAGACTATCACACTTCTCCGCTCCCTCCCTCTATTACCACTTCTCTCTCTCTCTCTCTAGATACTTCTCTTCTCTACCCCCAAATTAAGTCTCAATCTATTTCAAAATTTTGGGAGCTAAATACAAAAATGGATGTCGCAGGATCTGAGGTACTCTCTCCTCTTCTATCCAGGCGTTGCTATTGTACCGCATTCCAGGGATAACCTCGCATTTTCGATTATTATCCCTGCAAAATTGCGCTTTGTACCTTCTTTTCTTTTCTATTTTCATGCGTGCTTGTCTTATTTTCAATTTATTTCTCTTTTTTTAGTACATAATTTAGACATACAGTATATAATTGTTTGATAAAGGGGGGTTTAAGCGTCTGAAACCACACTTTTTTTTCCGGCGTCAATAAGCGAGGATCTAACTATGCTTGAGGAAACCTTTTCTCGAGGATTAGATTTAAATACTATGCTATTGCTCCGCTTTGTCGATAAACGTGTATATTTTCACTTTACGAATCCTTTTGGATTTTGAAGAACAACTTTCAACAAGAATATTAGAATTCTGTACCACCAGAAATATTTCTTCCTTCATCTTCTGAGACATCAACCATACGGGGTTTTAATAAATTGAGTTCCTAGAAAATCTCAAAATGTCTTTATCCAAGGTAATCATAAAAAATACCTGGATTGACAGGTAGTAATTCCCATGTAGTTCAAAGTGCAATTTTCCCTAATAACCAGTGTGCTGTGTCTTACTGCTCATTGTTATTCCTTTTTTTCTTCCTTAATACAAGTTTCTAATTAATTATTACTCTGTTTCTTGAATATTTAGTTTAAGATATATTTCACTATACCTTCAGAGGACCAAGGATCTGAATCAAAGTGATTCAACTTGTTCACAACAGTTATTTTCACATTTGTTTGTTGCCACATTCCTTTCTGAGCAATATATCTTTATGGTATTCACATTGTAGTCTGCATTTTGTTTGACACGGGAGTCTTCCACCTGTTGTGCCCTTGCTTAGAGTTGTTTTATTGGGGGAATGTATCTACCTTCAGTATGAATGAACAAAGTGTATATAATTCTTGTGGATAAATTGGGGTTAAGACAAACTTCTATCCATGTTACATTCATTCTCTCCTGTTATGCTACCAAAAATTTAATGCAAATTTTGGCTAATTGAAAACACAGGAGAAGTTGTTGTATTTCACTGTAAGGGATTTGCAGAGTCTATTAGCTCAAATCGGATTGCCCAGAACAGGGAAAAAGCAGGTATGAAGTTATCTGGTCTTCTCAACTTTTGAAGGCGTTGGTTTCGCATCGAGGCAGGATTAGGTTCGAATAGTCCTGTTTAAGCTCGCAATAAGCAAACTCTAGGGTTTAGGCCTAGAAAATGCTCCATATGAGCTAGCATTCCCATTGTCTTTCAATGTGATGCTATATTTCTTCTCATCTTTTTGTGGTCTTCTTTTTCGGATAAGTGGGCAATAAGACCTAAAATATGTTAATAAAGAAACACATGAATACCACACAAGATCAAGGTTGTTTAGTTGGAATACTGGCCTTCCTTTTAATGTAATCATTTGTCTCATCTTTGAGATCCTGCTTGTTGTAGAATCTGTGAGGAATAAGCCTGTAACAGTATCTTTAGCAAAACAAAAATAGACTTTCGAGAATAATAATGTTACTTAAATTGAAGTCAGCTTTGAATTTTGAATTCATCTTCCAACGGAGTACACTAAGCCTTATTCTAGTCAGCTTTAATCATCTGTATCACCTTTAGATCCTGCTTGTTGGAGAATCTCGTAGAAATGAGCCTGTATTAGTCTCCGTAATAAATAAACAATGGTCTTTGGAAAATAGTTGAGTTGCTTATAATTAAAGCTAGCTTTGAATTTTGGTTTTATTTTCCAAGCATCAATATTGAGCACACTGAGCCTTATTTTAGCTTGATTCCAAACAAAACATGTATATTTTGGAGTGAGCCATCTCTGAAAAGGCAGGTATTCTTGTTTTTGATGTGACTAACTTTTGCTGATTGTTTTTCTTTTGTATACTTTTATGTTTGATATATATTATATTTAATCTATATTTTATTTTTGAGTTGCATTGTAGGAGCTTACTGATCGGATTCTAGCTATACTGGACGAGAACAAAGGTAACTTTTGTTATGTTACTCCTTATATCTAATTCTTTATGCTGAAAACAAGGGCATTTCATAATTTGACCAAAATTTAATTTTCTGCTATAACAGATACAACCCCTACAAGAAAGGAAGAGATAGCAAGGTGTATTGACTGTGCTTTTAGGTAAGATTATTCCTTTCTTTTAATTCTTCCTTTTGCAATATGAGCAACTTATAGTAGATACTCTGTGATTAAGCTGAAGTGGCTACAGGATCAATGACAGCTCATCATCTGACCAGTGAACATTATTCAATAGTTATGCACTTATTATGTGGTGATGTCTGGAATGCCATAGTACTCTCACGGTCTTGTAGATTTGCTCTTTTGGCAGCTACCTGACAGTTGATAGTTGATACTATGTTATTATGCTGAAGAGTGTACAGGACTAGTGATATCATATCATCTGACCAGTAGAACATCATTAGACTGTTATTCACTTATTAAGCTGTGCTGTATGGAATGCCATACTACACAAATTTCCCTATTGAATCGATGGACTGCTCGCTTTAATTAAGGCAATTTTATAGGGTTTGTATCTAAATGTCTTTTAGACAACGATATAGATAAGATATAAAATATACTTATCTTTTTTTCAGGAACATAAAGCAAAGGAAAAGGGTGATACGTAAACCAGAAACTATTCAAGCTAGTGCAGAGGAACCAGTAAAAAGGCCTCATTATGAGACCATGGTTCAAAAGAAGGAAGAACAAAGGTTGAGGTGCATATGTGGATGTTCTCTACTTCTTGATCCCATTATCCAGGTTGTATTTTCCTCTTCACCTGAGTTGTGTTATGGTACCAGTTGACTGAAAATTAATCGGCAATATGAGTTGGTTTGATAGGATCTGCAAATAGAAACTAACAGGGACATATCTGATTAGATTACCAGCTGTGCCTTAGTGAACGCATATGGTCTCAAATGTGCCAGATGAAATGATATTTGAATTTGATATTTGATTGATCCTCATTTTAGATTCTCCATGTCTTTCACTGTTAGCGTGTTTTCATTCTTAGTTCTTTTAACATATGAAATTAACAATACAACTTAAAATTCTATACCTGCATGCACAGACCACAACTCCAAGCACTGTTTATTGCTATTTCACATTTACCTCCTTAAAAGTGTAACTATAAAACATTTCAGTGTGAGGATCATAGATGTCGGATATGGCAACATGCTGGATGTGTGATCGTACCAGACCCAGTTGATCGGCAGTTTAATATACCAACTCGATTCTTTTGTGAGATTTGCCGTATTCAACGGGCTGACCCGTAATATTTCTCCATTTTTTTTTTCTCAATTTCATATTATCAGAAGTTCAGTGCTTTGTGTATTAATATCATAACATGTAAACATTTTTCTGCAAGTACCACTAACTACTCTTGAGATAGATCATTAGTTTCAAATTTTTTTGTCAACTGTACTTTATTTAGGGCCTGACTTTTCTTTTTCATGATTAAATATTCATTTAGGGTCCGTTTGGCAAATCAAAGAATAGCGTCAGAATAGCGGAATTAGAATAGTAAAAATAGAATAGTGTGATTTTGGAAGAGTGGTAGAAGAGTGGTATTCTTGACTATTCTGAAGAGAAAAATTGTCGTTTGGCAAGTGTCAATTGGAATAGTAAAAATATTGATAGTTATGATAATAAAATATTAATAATGATGAATTATTATAATTCTAACAAAAATAATAATATAACAAATAATGATAAATAATAATAATAAATAATAATAAAATATAATAAAATAATAAAATAATAAAATAATATTAAATAATAATAAATAATAATAATACTAATAAAATAATAATACTACTAATAATAAATAATAATAAATAAGAAGAATAATAATATAATAATTATTATCGTAAATAATAATAAAATAATAATAATGATGATGAAATATTATAATACTAATAATAAATAATAATTAATAACAATAATAATAAATAATAATAAATAATAATGAATAAAATAATAATATTGATGAAATATTATAATACTAATAAAATAATAATAATAATAATAAATAATAATAATAATTATCATAAATAATAATAATAATTATCATAAATAATAATAGAATAATAATAATGATGAAATATTATATACTAATAATAAATAATAATAAAAATAATAATAAATAATAAATAATAATAAAAAAATAATAATAATAATGATGAAATATTATAATACTAATAAAATAAAAATAATAATAATAAATAATAATAATAAAATATTATAATACTAATAATAAATAATAATAACAATAATAATAAATAACAATAATAATAAATAATAATAAGTAATAAATAATAATGAATAAAATAATAATAATAATAATGATTAAATATTATAATAGTAATAAAATAATAATAATAATAATAAATAGGAATAATAAAAAAAATATAATAATAATATAATAATAATAATTATCATAAATAATAATAAAATAATAATAATATTATAATAATAATTATCATAAATAATAATAAAATAATAATAATGATGAAATATTATAATACTAATAATAAATAATAATAACAATAATAATATTAATAATAATAATAATAGTAATGATGAAATATTAAAATACAATAAATTTGATTAGTTAGTCGTACGGAACAGTGTATTCCGCTATTCCATCTATATGGTGGTATACCGGAATAGCCTAATTTACCACTATTTTTGTATTTTGAAAACATGTTTGGCACTCCCTATTCCGGAATAGAGCTCTATTCCGGAATAGTGGTGGTTGCCAAACACACCCTTAAACTGGGGAGGGGAAATTGGCATTTTTAAATAATCGAATGCCAGGCCCGACCTCTTATACAATGAGGGCCTTCAATAAAAAAAAATATTCATTTGAACCAAAAGTTATGATTTTGCTGTTACAGATTTTGGGTGACAATGGCATATCCATTACTTCCGGTAAAGCTGGTACCTTCTCTTGTTGCCTCAGATGGGTAAGCTATCATTACCTTTTTTATTTGTGTATTATTGTTTTTTGAGATAAAATCAGGATCATGCGCCAATTTTCATTTCAATTGCATCAGTTTACATAATCATAAAATAGAAAATATAAAATTTCTCAGAACGCCTTACAAGATGCGATAGCAGTAATCTGAGTGTTAAAAACTTTTAGTTCAATTGTATTTGTTTATTCTTGTTCACTGGTCTTTTATTTACTTGACTTTCTTTTCTAATTCAGTTCAAGACCAGCACTAAGTATGGAGAAAACTTTTGTACTTTCTGATGTACACATGAAACTTCTCCTATCATCTGAACATGAGCTTCAGGTTAGTCTTTATTTACCATTTATCCAAAACGAGCATCACCATGGTCCATCACAAATCTTCCTTTTTTTTATAATAAGAATTCGTGCACAATATTGTCCTACCCCCCCCCCCCCTCTCACATGTAGGGTGTAATTTACCATTTTCATTGTTAATTCTGGTGCCAAACTGAACTACTATGGAAGTCTGAGACACCACTTTTATGTTTAGCCCTTTCCTTCTGTAAACTTGAATGTGTAAACTTGAATTATTATCATACTATACCTCTATTCAGGATTTCACCAGAGGGGTTCAAGATTTACGATTTTTTTCTGGGGGTTCGAATGATGCATATTCTTAAAAAATCATATTATAAAGCATATTTCAAAAAAAATCAAATGCATGGTCATTTTTTGAAATTTTTTTTTCAGGGGGTGCAACTGTCCCCACCTAGTTGCATGTGGCTCCGCCACTGCCTCTATTCATATGAGAAAAATTGCCGAAGAATACCATAAATTATCACATTTGATGTAAATTTGACTGGCATTTTTTCTTTCTTCTCTCTTTTGAAATAGGCTTGGAGTATGCTAGTGAATGATAATGTACAGTTTAGAATGCACTGGCCTCTTGATTCTGATTTTCATATAAATGGTCTTTCTCTCTCTGCCACACCTTCATCACCTGCCCCATGAATCTTTCTTCATTTGCATTTGTTGATTCCTCACTTTGAAAATAGGAACAAGTGTGAGAGTGCTTAATAGACCTTCTTCACAACTTCTGGGGACTAACAGCCGAGATGATGGCCCTTTGGTAACTGAATTTTCTTTCCAATTTTATAGTGTTAAATACTTTTTGAGAAAGTATAAATACATATCTGTTCTTCCTTCTATAGGTTCAACATATTGTAGAAGGTATCCCTACAAAAAAAGCTTAAGTTGCGATGATCTATTTGGTTTGAATGATCGCATACAAAAATCTTGTATGAAAAGATTATGAGAAGTATTTCCCCTATTATAAGACCTGAAAGTTCCTCACATTAGGGCTGGAAACCTAAAATGTGCTTCATAGTTCTATAAGAAGTATTGCGGTTAGTTCCCCTATAAAACCCGGAAAGCATCTAACATGAAGTGTGGAAGTGTTGGAACTTAAATAGTTCTTCTTAGTTTTACAAAGACTTTGAGGTTAGTTTCTCTTTCTCAAAAAGGCCTACCTACATCATTTACTTGGTTTGTAAATGGAAATTTAAAGATTTTGAAAAACAAAATTGATGTTATACACAGATAAAAATATATTGCAAAGAGGGGTTGAACCAAATAACTCTTGCATGGAATGATACACGCATCTTCTGCTTTGGTATACGTATTGCAAAGAGGCGAAAAATTTCCCAGGTATTATGTTTGTTTATGGCTTCAGGTATCTCGTTCAGTAATGAACTTTACCAACTAATTGTTGTATTTTACATCAGAAGTCAAAAGATACAACTTCTAAAGAGAAACACACGTGTGGCAACTGAGAGTGAATACTTTGTAAAATAAAAGGGGGAATTTTGTTCCTCAAAATGAACCATGCATTTACTATGGATTTATGGTAAGGACATTCGGTTTAAATTACCAGAAATTGAGCAGTTTGCATTATAATGGTTTGCTATAACTATACACGTAAAATCTTTGCAATTAATTAGTACTTTAGCAGATTACAGGGCTATCTTGTTAATTCTGAGTACTACCAGGAATATGCTAGGAAATGTAGGAAATGAAATGTAATAACGTTGTATTGGGAGCAGAATGTTTTTGGACAGAAGGCCTAATTTTGTATTTTATAACTATTTCTGTTTGTAGGTTGTAAATATGATTCTTAACAACATAGGAAATCAGGAGTCCCTTCAAGATGCCTTAGCTAGGATTTGTCTTTGCATAAATGGAAATGGTGCCAGAAGCGGAAGTGCTGATAGTGATTTCGAGATAGTAGATGATTGTGCCGCAATCAATCTCCGATGCCCTGTAATTTCTTGCAACTTCTTAGGAGATTGAATTGGAGAAAATTGTTCTCTTATCTGATTTATGTTTACAGAGGGTCTTCTTGTTTAGTCTTAATTTAGGGTCTAATAGGTTGACTTTTTGTAAAACGAACTGACACAATCATGAGATAGCACCGGTTCTTTTCATTCTGAAATTTCCCTACCATTTACCCAGTACAAAAATCTCCCTTTTTATGTTTCTTCCATTTTCCTTGATTCTCTGCATAAATTATTTAAATTATACAGATAAGCGGGTCAAGAATCAAGGTGGCAGCCAGGTTCAAGCAATGTGTGCACATGGGGTGCTTTGATCTTTACACCTTTGTGCATCTTAATCAACAGTCCCGCAAGGTTTGCTCTCTAACTCTCTGTCCAGTTTCAGAAAGAAAACAAACTAAGCCGAGTTATTAATGGTCTTATTAGGACTTTTGCTTTCTAGACTTTTTTCATATTAATAAGATGTTCTGTCAATAGTCACTGTTGGTTATACTTTATCTAAGTCCACTAACATGTGTGCATAATTGTCCCGCAAGTTTATTTAATTTTTATTTGAGGATATAATTGCAGTGGCAGTGCCCAGTTTGCCTAAAAAATTACTCGCTCGAAGACGTAGTAATCGACCCATTCTTCACTAAGATTACTTCTATGGTATGGTATGTTTATACATATCTTTTCCACATATTTAGCCCTATGTATGTAGTACAGTGAATGTTGATTAGTTCTCTTTTTTTCATTTTTTTTTTCTGAAATAGTTGTCTATGCTTGATGAGGAATTGACTGAAGTAGAAGTCAATGCAGATGGTTTGTGGCGCTTAAAGGTCAAAGATGCGCTTAACGGATCTGTACTCCCCTGGCGTTCTCCTAATGATTTCATTGATGATCCAAACATAAATCCTAACCTAAACCTTAACCAGATTAAGTCATCTGTCAACAAGCCAGATAAGTATGAACACTCCCTTATTCCTATTAGCAATGAAGGCCTGATTACAGAAGAAAACCAAAGTGAACTAAACCCAAAAGATAATCAATGTGACCTCAATTTTATTGACGTTCTATGCAACACCCTGATTTCTCCCTCATGTATGGAAATGGGGAACGCTCTGCAAGATGGAAGATATGTTGATTTAAGGACATTATGCAGTGTCAACCGTTATCAACAGAATGTTTTCACCGAGGGCTTTAGTGGAGATATGTCTATGCAAGGTGGCACTCATCAAGATGACTGGATATCTTTCAGTCTAGCTGTTGGTATTGTGCATCCCGTACCCGCCACGATAACTGAAAGTGTGAGCACAGTTCATAACTTGTCTGCCATGTCCAGTTTTGGATTGCCACCTGATTCAGGTTTGTTATCTTTTTGCTGATCTATGAATTCAGTAACTGTCTTATTTTTACTAGTGTAAATCGATATATTGCTTTTTTTCTGTTGGATTTCTACATGATATCTTTCAGGGTGGTACAACTCTGTGCTGATCTCTTTGGGCGCCAATCATGTTATATGCAATATAAAACTTGTAGCTTTTGAACATTTAACTTTTCTTGGTGACAAAATGGAAACATTAATAATTTAAATTGTAACTTATTATTTTGATTTATTTTCAGGAATTCTGCTTCAAGATGCAACCCCAGAATTAGAGATGTTAATGAACTACAACATTTTCTCACGGACCTGTAACCCCAGAATTTTTTCTTATTACTGACCGAAATTTTCAACTATGACATGTTCTTCTCACTTAAATGGTATGTAGGTTTAGTTTCTCAATTGCTAGGATATAAGTCGTTAAGGAGAAAAGAAAATAGAAAAAGGTTTTGATTGTCATAGAAATCCGTCCTTTTTTCTCTTTTTCCTTTTGAAAGTACAAGTAGCATGAGCTGGTCTGGTTCTGAAGGTCCTAAGGAGGTTAAGTCTCTGTTTTTTTTCTTCTGAAAGCTGAGGTTAAGTCTCTCTCTCTCTCTCTCTGAAAAAAACTTGGCAGCTTCTGCAAGAGTAGGAAGAATAAGTGTATAATCGACTCTATCGGACAATTGCCACACATCACACATTGTTCGTTGCATCTCATATTCCTTCTCAGCATTATGTCTCATGCGTGAGAGTTATGTTCTGCATGAGTAGGAATGTGAAAATCTCTCTGAAAGCTTTGCAGAAGCTGCCAAGGTATTATTACATAAAAAAAGATGTTTTACATTCAATTCATGTGTATTACAACACATCAGTTAATCGTCACTATCTCATCTAAACAACCATCCCTACAGCATGCTTATCAAACAATTCAGTTGAACATCAGAATAACACAGAACAACACAACAGCACAAACAATTGTGCAGCATAAGACGATGCATGTTCAGCAAAATCTTTCCTACAACTGCACATCATGTATAAGTCTTTCTACGAGTTGCCTCGGTGTTTGATTACTTTGCTGTCTTGGGAAGATCCTTGCATTCTGTTGTTTCCACAGAGGCCATGTCGCTGGCAGAAAGATGGCATCCCACTTTGCCAGTGCAGCAGC
Organism: Eleocharis quinqueflora; assembly: GCA_964058865.1. Lineage (NCBI taxonomy): Eukaryota > Viridiplantae > Streptophyta > Magnoliopsida > Poales > Cyperaceae > Eleocharis > Eleocharis quinqueflora. The sequence continues at coordinate 51,734 of CAXKVX010000339.1, forward strand.
ATCAGTTCTCAGCTCTGTTCTTTGTCCTGTATCAACCTGTGCAAAGAGGTTTCAGGTTTGATGGAAAGAAGCTGATAGTTTTGTTGTATGAGGAGCTAGACCTCCACTCTGTAAGTGCACAGGAAAAATAAGTGTATGATGGACTCTTATCGGACAATCTCAGCACATAACACAATGTAAGGCACAGTGCATGTGTCGTCTCCTCATATTGTCATGTGTTTATAGGTGCTCTTGCAGCAACATGCAAGCAAAAAAAATTCTGTTGGAGGAGCTTTCGCTTTCCATATCCAAGTCCAGTGTTGCCTTATTTTTCTTGCACTTGCAATACACTTGTAAAACGAGTTAGAGGAATAGATGCCTGAATGTTAGCACCTCCAGTCGATTTCATTCTTGTCCTGCGAGAAAGCATAATCTTTTATGGATTTCGGTGCCAATGGTGCTAGTAAGTTTCTGAGCTGTGCAGTAAGGTGTCCACTATGGGCAATGCATCACGAAGGGAGATCCATTGCATTGGTATCCTTTCATGTCGTGTGTACATAGTAGAGAGGTTGTGTAGTCCATGAATCGTACCAAAACGAGATTGATCTGCCACCTCCAATTATCCAAGTGATACATACTCCAGTGGAAGTAAGATTGGATTTATTGGAGAGAATTCTAGAAGAATGAACCATTTTTCCTCCAAAAGCTGGGGCCCCGCTCGTACGTTCCAAGAGGAGGCAGAACGACATACATGCTTGCATATGTACAACAATATATATAAATCAATCATGTATATTTGATTAGTGGCAAAAAAAAAAAGATAAATAAGAAATTTTATATACACAATAGAAGTTTAGACATCATCTTGCATTTTTGAAATAGTCACTAATGTAAACTAGTCATTATTTTCTCTTTTATGAGCCGTATCGTATGTATCTACTAACATTTTTTTGTAAGAAATTGTATAAAGATATTACTATATATCATTTTCGAACATTGGCTCATTCGCAATAGTGCCAATTTTATTTTTCGTTGGTTTTCCCTGCTACGTCCGTGTACAGATCACAGGTGCTCAATTAAAGAAACAATTCATGGGAAGGTTGCATAGACTCGGCGCACCATAGTTTGCAACATGGCTCACATGAACTTGGTGTAAATAAACAAAGGCAGAAGAAAGTCGCTGAATAAAAAATCAATTGGCCTCCTCATTTCATGGTGAACGCAGACCATATTTTGTTTTCCTGACGGATGGGACTCCTAACTCAACGGATCATGTACACCCGGGGTAAACAAAAGGGGGAAATGAAAACCTATGAAGCCCAACGTCTCCCTAGAGCTGCTATTCCTGTCTCCTATTTTCCCATCTCCCTCTCAAATCAGAATAGTGTGTAGGTGAAGGCCAGGTCAATAGGCTCACAAGGAGAACATTGAAGAGCATTATAGAATTCTATCTCAACGAAAGGCGTCGTAGGCAGGTCTAGCAGCACGCCTCACCAACACAATTAATATCCTAGGCACACCTAAGAGAGGCTGAGGTGATAAGAGATGAGCTACAACAAAGCCTAAGCTACAACCACCCTAGACTGCACCAAGCCGAGTCACTAGCTGAGCTGCAAGCTGCCAAAGCCGTGAGCAGTAGAAGCCATCTCTTCCTCTATAAATACCATGTAAAAGAAAGAATCCTGACCCCTTCTCTAATCTTTTAAATTAAACTAAACTATATCATTTTCGAACATTGACACTGTTCATTCGCAATAGTGCCAATTTCTTTTTTCGTTGATTTTTCTTGCTGCCTCTGTGCTGCCTCTGTTACTCGACGCGTGGTGTCTTACCATTTTTCGTTGATTTTTCTTGCTGCCTCTTCCTTGGATTTTTCCTGTTGCATGTGGGATCCCTCTGATGTTTACATTCCAATGTATTTTAACGGCTATGATGCTTACATTCCAATGTATTTTAAAATTCTTTCTTACATGCGCGGAGCGCGTTTGCACACCTAGTTATCTTCAATCGACAACATTTTCGGCAACCAATCCACAAATTGAATTAAAAACTAGTTGTCGTGTCAGTTAAAAAATCACTACTACAAAATGAATCTTTAAAATCGGACTAATTCGACCTTTAATAACTGACATAGGCCGGTGTTAAAGTTGGGGGTGATAAAGTTACTGTGATATGTTATTAAAAATCGATATTTTACGTCGAACTTGGAAAATAACCCGGTTTAAAAGATAGCTTTTAAAACCGAACTATTGGGAGCGTCCGCTATTATAGACCCTTTTAAAATCGAACTATTGGGAGCGCCCGCTATTATAGACCATTATTAACAACGAGTCTTCTCAACCACCCGATTTAAAAGGTCTTAAAAAACGGATTTCGCAGCTGCATGATAACTATATATATACTCTTTTGACAGATATTTTTGCAGATATGTTCTTTTATAAAATATAATTCGAATAAAGACTTATGATTTGCAAATATATCCTATTATAGAGAAGAATTATGTGGAAAGAAGATGAATGAGGAGAGATCATGTCTTTTATAGAGAAATAAAAATATGGGAGGAAAAATGTAGGCTTGATCTGTGGGAATATATATTTGTTTGGAGCGTTGGATTGAGATGAAATGGTGATTCATGAGAAGAGAATTTATTGGTCCAGAATTTTTTTACAGTTGTACTCGCTCTTAAAATTTTTTAAATCAGATTCTCTCAAGGGTCCGATTTTAGGACTTTTTTAAACTGAGTGCTACAATGCGTCCGCTTTTAAAAGTTGTGCTTTTATAGCGGGGGTGATGCACATCCGGTTTTAAAAAGGTTGTAAAATCGAATATGAGTTGTGGTCCGCTATAAAAGATATATTTTTATAACGATATTATATTATCTTCCGATTTAAAAAGCTTTAAAAGCGGAGTTCATATATATTCGCTTTTAAATGAGGATTGTTAAAGCTCATTTCTATAATAGCAGTAGTGAATATTCATATAGCTAGTATATATCTTTTATCACCGAGTTTTACAGATACAATGATTTTTCTTGAAAAATCGTAATAAGCATTTCATACAATATAATTAATTGCAATATTATTGTATGATAAAAATATATTAACTTTAATTGTTATTTTGTTTTATATTAGAACTTCGATTGTCGGTAAACTTCATGAATGTGGCTGAAGTCGCTGAACTAATGATATTATCCATATGAAGATGTATAATTGAAGTCATCAAATTTGACAGTTTAGTTCTTTGCTTAAAAAAATATATTCATTTTCTTTGTATATACTCTTTCAATTGAATCAAAAAAGAAGCATGCATTTGCTATATACTTCTTGCCATCTCTCTCGCACTTAAATATCACGAAGGAGTTGGTATATTGATTTCTCAAATGATGTAGATGAAAAGCACAATGCAAAATCATGATCCCTTTAACATTAAAATGTTATTGTGTCAATTTGTTGTCACATGATATCCAAATAATTGCAAGGTAAGAACGTGACATTCTTGCTGATATTCTTTCTTGATTTTCTAAAGTTTAACTTTGATATGATTATCACATAATCATATTGCATGCACATTATACAAACTTTATCAAGAGGCTCAGAGATATCATCATCTATATCATATATAAAGGGCAATGGTATCTCAATGCGTATAGTTCCTCCGCACAAGTTATACACATCGCAACAACTGCCTGTATAACTCCTATTACGACGAGCGTTGAACAGCACCAGCAATATGCATATCTCATGTAGAAAATATAAATGTCTCAATCTTAGAATTCAGCACACTAATGAAATATCAATGACACGTAACATAATCCATGTGATATTTCATTTTGGGTATGTCTAGTGTTGTACACCCTATGTATACAACTCTATGTCATACGTTATGTAGAATGTGATTATCATCTAATATGACACACTGATCTTATAATGGTCAATTAGTATTCCTTACTAATTACCAATATCAGAGACTTTTAAGAGTAATCATATTTTTTTTTGGTGGAATTCTACAATTCAGGTCATCAAACCAAATGATCCACACAATTTAATAACTCAAGGAGCAAAATGATGAAATTATTCACTAATAAACTACAATTATCAAATATATGATTTGGATCTAGAATACAAATACTAACAATCTCCCACTTGAACTAGAGTCAATCATATCAACTTTAAACAAGTAAAGAGTACATATCATCCACATATAAAACTATGCATGAATGCATGTAAACCACTGTTTTTAAAACCGGACCGGACCGGAGGTTGAACCGGAAAAAATGGGGACCGGATCTGTTTCCGGTCTGGTTCGATTGAAAGACCAGGTCTGTTATGGAACCGCTCAAATCCGATTTGGTCCACTGATTTTGAAGAAAAAATCGTAATAAAACCCGGTTCTCGTTTATTGCGCTCTACTAAAGTGCATTCACTATTTTCTTTTTTTCTGGGGAAACTCATTCATCGAATTGGAAAGGTAACAGATCAGAGGGCATAGAGAGGTCATAGGTGCAGTGGCGTCCATGAATGCATTTATTGAAGTTGAGGCTTTGTTTAATAAAATTTTCAAATAGGACCTTGTTTTTCTAATAATATAAAAGACATTAATAATGCATATTGAATCATATTATATTATTAACCTATAAATATTATAGAATAGTTTTCATATAATAATCGTTATTTTTATTACTACATGTTATGAATATTTATTAAAACAATTTATTTAATATTATAAAATTAAAAAAGCAGTTGACCCGGTTGATCCGACGGTCAGACCAATGAACCTTTGACCCGAAGCCTTACCGAGTTGATGTCCGGTACGGTTTTTAAAACAATGATGTAAACTCATAGCCAGTCACCCATAGGTCTAATACCCATCGAAGAGGCATGTAATATGTGCTTAGCCTGGATTAGAGGCTTTGTTAGTGGATCAGTTGTGTTCGCTTCCGTGTCCATCCTGCACCCCTTAATATATCCCCGCTCGATAATCTCACGAATTAGATGATATCGTTGTAGAACATGTTCTAACCTTTGGTGTGATCTCGATTCCTTTGCCTGCGAAATTGCTTCATTATTGTCCCAATAGAGCTCAATCGGACCTTCGACACTGGGCACCACACCAAGCTCAGAGACAAACTTCTAGATCCAACATCCTTCTTTTGCTGCTTTTGAAGCATCAATGTATTCAGCCTTAGTGGTTGAATCTGTTTTGGTTTCTAGCTTGGAACTTTTCTAGCTCACAACATCACCATTAAGGGTGAATACATATCCTAACGGTGACCTAAAGTCATCAGGATCAGATTGGAAACTAGCATCGGTGTAACCCTTTACAACGAGCTTTGTTTCCCCTCCGTACACAAGGAAGTTATTCTTAGTCCTTTTAAGAACTTAAGGATATTCATGACCGCTGAGCCATGCCATGATTTTCCTGATATCTACTTGTTATGCTTAAGGAATAAGAGACATCATGACAAGTGCATATCATAGCGCACATGATGGAATCGATGGCAGAAGCATATGATATCCTTCTCATGTCCTCCAGCTCACCATGTGTCGAAGAACACTGGATCTTGCTAAGGTGAACGTCATGTGACATAGGAAAGAACCCCCGTTTGGAGTTCTCCATGCTAAACTTCTTTAGCATATTGTCAACATATGTGATTTGATTTAGTCCGATAAGTTTCTTGGATCTATCTCTATAGATTCGTATACCAAGCACATAATCAGTCTCGCCCAAGTCTTTCATTGAGAACACCTTCATGAATAAAGACTTGATAGATCCCATAAGGGAGATGTCATTCTCAATCATAAGCATGTCATCTACAAACAAGACTAGGAATATAATTGAGCACCCACTCACTTTCATATATATACAAAATTCTTCATCGCACTTGACAAAATCAAACTTTTTGATCTCTATGTCAAAACGAATGCTCCAACTTCTAGATGCTTGCTTCAATCCATATATGGATCGTCGAAGTTTGCATATCTTTTCATTGTTTGGATCCATTAAAACTCATAGGTTGTGTCATATACACAAGTTCCTCTAAATCACCATTTAGAAAGGTGATTTTGACATCCATTTCCATATTTCATAGTCATAAAATGCGACCAATGCTAAAAGAATCCTGATAGACTTGAACATAGCAATGAGTGAAAAAGTCTCATCATAATCAACTCCTTGAATTTGACGGTACACTTTTGCTACCAGCCGTGTTTTGTACATAGTCAAATTTTCATCCATGTCAATCTTTCTCTTGAAGACTCACTTGCTCTCAATGGGTTTGACCCCTTGAGTTGGAACAACCAAATTCCAAACATGATTGTCATACATGGATTTTATTTTGAATTTTATGGCTTCTAGCCATTCATTGAAGTCGGGCCTACCCATCACTTCATTATATGTCATGGAATCTTCGATATCCAATACCGTCACCTCATGAAGATCCAAGTATCTTTCTGGTGCACAAACTATCCATGATGGTTGGACTTCTTCCTCAACTATTTGAGGTATTAGTCCTACCCTCCTCCCACTAGCCACATTGTCTACTACTAAAGACTGGTCACTCCCTTGAACTTCTTCAAGAGATATCTCATTTTCATTATTCCTTCTTGAGAGATACTCTTTCTCTAAGAATACCGCATGTCGAGCAACAACAACCTTGTTCTCGGATGGATAATAGAAATAATATTCTCGAGTTTTCTTAGGATAACAAAATAAAGAAATATTTATCTGATTTTAGTTCAAGCTTGTCGGATATCAACCTCTTGACATACGATTGTCATCCCCAAATTTTAAAAAAGACAAGTTTGTAACATTTTCAACCCATATTTCATATGGTGTCCTCCCAACAGATTTTGATGGAACCATGTTTATAATAAAAGCAACGATTTCAAGCGCATAGCCCCAAATGTGTAAAGACATGCTAGTTCGGATCAGCATGGAACGAACCATGTCTAGCAAAGTTCTGTTCTTCCTTTCAAAAACAACATTCTATTATGGCGTTCATGGAGGTGTGAGTTGTGAAACAATTTCACACTCTCTAAGATAAGTTTGGAATTGCTGACTCAAGTACTCGCCTTCTCGATCAGATCAGAAGACTTTGATACTTTTATTGAGTTGGTTCTCAACTTCATTTTTGAATTCTTTGAACTTTTCAAAATATTCAGACTTTTGCCTCATTAAGTAGATATATATGTATCTACTTAAATCATCAGTAAAGGTGATGAAGTAACTAAAACCTCTTGCACAAATGCTCATAATTCCACATACATCACTATGTATAAGACCTAATAAATCACTTGCCCTCTCATCCTGATTGGTGAAAGACGCCTTGGTCATCTTAACAACTAAGCAAGATTCACACGTCCAATGACTCAAGGTCAAGATCACCAAGAAGACGTACTTGTAATTTCTTAATGTGACTCTCATTTACATGACCTAAACGATGATGTCACATTTGAGTTAAACTCTCATGTGAAGACTTGAGTTGTTTGTAATTGATATTATACATGGGCATTTCTAAATTAAGAAAGTATAGACCATTCCTTAAAATAGAAGATCCATAAAATAAATCATCTCTATAAATAGAACAACACTTGTTCTTGATTACGAAATCGTAACCAACATTGTCTAAACAGGAAATAGAGAGAGTGTTTCGTGAAATAGAATGTACGAAATAAATGTTATCTAGTTTGAGTATTAGAACACTAGGCAAACACAACTCAACACATCCTACGGTTACAGCTGCAACACTTGCCCCATTGCTTATGCCTAGTTGTATTTCGTACATTCAGCATCCTCCTCCTGCTTTGCTTGCACATTGGAACAAATGTGAGCATACGATCTGGTATCCTATACTCAATCAAAGAGAAAAGTGGCTAAATTTATCTCAATAACAAATATACCTGAGGTGGATGGAACATTTCCATTCTTCTTGTCCTCGAGAAACTTGGGATAGTTCCTTTCCAATGGCCCTTGCCATGACAATAGAAGCACTCCACATCAGCTACAATCTTTGCCTTCTTTGCCTGAGGTTGACTCTGAGTCACCACTTGGGTCTTTCCTTTCCTTTTGCCTTCTTGGCCTTACAATTCCCCTTGTTCTTTCCTTTGGCCTTACTTAGCCCTTGAGAAACTATCAAGACTTATGAAGAATTTTTCTTGATAACAGCCTCAACGATCTTGAGCATGGCTTGAAGCTCTTGGAGACTCTTGTCCCAGTCATTCATATGGTAATTCATCTTGAACCTCGAAAAGCTAGGTGGAAGAGAATCCAAGATAAGGTCCATGACCAACTGCTTATCCACGGGAGAGACCAACCCCTCTAGTTGCGATATCATGCCCATCATTTTGAGCACATGTGCACTGATCGAACTCCTTTCCAGCATCTTGCAGGCGATGAAGTCCATGGTCACTTTGTACCTCTCATTACGAGCTTGCTCTTGGAACATTTTCTTGTGCCTACTCATAATGAAGTATGAAGTATTCTACAGAAACTATTTTTGTACTTTGCCATCCATCGTGGCGATCATGAGAGCATTAACCTCATGCTCATCATCAAGTTGCATGTTATATGCTGTGATTTCATCTTCTTTAATTTTGTCAGGCTCATTTTCAGGGATAAGAAGGTCCAGAACATATTCTCTACGCTCATGCTTGACAAAGATTCTCAAGTTGCGGTCCCAATTAATGAAATTGGTTCCGTCAGCATGGATACGTTCCTTTTCAAGGAGAGAACAGAGAAAAGAGTTGAGTGAATTTGAAGAAGTCATGATCTACAACTTTAAATGTTTGATTTAGTTTATGAAATAGTTTTATTAAAAGAAATTTTAATAAAACTTCCACTACAAAAATAAAATATTATCCCTATTTGTAGTAGGACTGAAATCCATATTTTCACCAAGTTTCAAGCCAGCGTCGACATCAACTTAAGACTTAGTTATTTTAGATAAGCAACTCCTTGCTAATTACATCTACATATAACTTTCGGCTTACTAACATATTCTCATATGCTAGCAACCTTTTCCTCGAGAACCTAAATAGTTTAGGTCTCTTGTTAAGCCAACTACACTTTATTTGGTTCGACATGACGGTCATGTCCCATAATTCCTAAAGATTGACAAATGACGCTCACTTGAGTGAAGCTCGCCAAGATTGACAAATGCTTAAGTGGCGAGATTGACAAATGCTATGGTGCACTACGAAGCCAAGATTAGTTTTGGCATCACACTCAAATTTCAAATTTTAAAATTCAAAGGACCGATCCAAACCGTTTAATGTGATCTTCATATTAAAATCTTCCTATAAACCAAATTTTTAATTTTTAGAATTTGTTTACTATTTTTAGAGGGGTGCAAAATCAGCCATATTGAATGGTCCAGAAATCATTATATCAACAAATTTCATACCACTTTAAAAAATAGTAAATTTCTAAAAAATGAAAAATTCAGTCTCTAGTGAGATTTCAATATGGAGATCATATTGGACGGTTTGGATCAATTGTTTCAAATTTTCTTATTTGAAATTTGAGTGTGATGCCAAACGTTATTATGGCTTCGTAATGCACCATAGCATATCTCTCTCTCTCTCTCTCTCTCTATATATATATATATATATATATACTGATCTAAGTTGGTCAACACAATTAAGACATCAAAATCTCCTACTAAACCAATTTTAGCGCATTTGAAGTTTTGTAGCTATGCTTTTTGAATTTTGAAAAATGAGCAAAAATAACACAGTTTAATAATTAAAAATAACAATATTCTTGTTCACTTTCAAAAAATTCAAAAATCATAGCTACAAAACTTCAAATGCGCTCAAAATTAGTTTAGTAGGAGATTTTGATGTCTTAATTGTGTTGACCAACTTAGATCAGTCATTTGAATTGTCGGTGTATGATTTTTTATGCCAAAGTAAAACACTCTTTTTACTTTGCATAGCACAGTAACATATATATATATATATATATATATATATATCTATATATATATATATCTATATATATATATATCTATATATATATATATCTATATATATATATATATATATATATTAATATCTTATATTAATTTATATGCACCTCATGTGTTAAAACTCATTTAAAATATGTCACACATACTTTAAATATTTATAAGATTATTTTACAACATATCCATGTCATAAAATTGTTCATGTATTTATAAAATAAAAATGTTCAAATTAATTATAACTCTTTATAATTAAAATGGCACGCAATATACCTATTACATATGTTTTATTGATATATTTTTTAATCTTTCATATGGTGTGACCCTATGAGATCCCATCGTTATGGCAATGAAATTAAATATTTTAATTTCATAAATCAATAATACAACTAGTCATGGTATATTGATTACCCAAATAATGTCGATGAAAAGCACAATACAAAATCATGATCCATGTAACATTAAAAGATTATTTTGTCAATTCCTTGCCACATGATATTCAAATAATTGCAAGGTGGAAACGTGTCATCCTTGCTAATTATTCTTTCTTGATTTTCTAAAGTTTAATCACCAATAAAAGTACTCAGACATGAAGCACTCAATGGTATTCTATGCTTCTCCCTGATTGCTTTACTGAAATGTTACCACTCTTAAACGAAGTACTCGGAGAAGAAACACATTCTGTAGTAGGTTATGATGTTTTGTGGTGTTTTTCTGAAAGTTTACCACTCATAAATGAAGTCTCGGATAAAAAACATTTCTCGTAATAGGATAGGATTGTTTGTGGAGTTTTCTTGAATGATTACCACCCATAAACGAAGTACTCGGACATGAATCACTTAGAGTTGTATTTTATGCTTCTCCCTGGTGTTTTAATGAAAGATAACCACCCTTAAATGAAGTACTCAAAGAAGAAACACTTCTCGTACTAGGTTATAATGCTTTGCGTAGTTTTATTGAAATGTTACCACCCATAAATTTATTACTCTGATCAGAAACACTTTAGAAGGATAAGATACTTTGTGGTGTATTCTTGAATGGTTACCATCCATAAATGATGTACTCCGACCAGAAACACTTCACGTAGTAGGATAAGATGCTTTGTGGTGTTTTCTTGAATGGTTACCACCCATAAATGAATTACTCGGACATGAAGCACGCAGTGCTATTCTATGCTTCTCCCTGGTGTTTTACTAAATTGTTACCACCCTTAAACAAAGCACTCGAAGAAGAAACACTTCCCTTAGTAGGTTATGATGCTTTGTGGTGTTTTCCTGAAAGTTTAGCACCCATAGATGAAGTCTCGGATCATAAACTTTTCTCGTAGTATGATAGGATTCTTTGGGATGTTTTCTTGAATGATTACCACCCATAAAAGAAATACTCAGACATGAATCACTTAGAGTGGTATTTTATATTTGATAACCACCCTTAAATGAAGTACTCGAACAAGAAACACTTCTCGTACTAGACTATGATGCTTTGTGAAGTTTTATTGAAAGGTTACCACCCATAATGAAGTACTTGGATCAGAAACACTTTGCTTAGTAGGATTAGAAGCTTTGGTGTATTCTTGAATGGTTATCACCCATAAATGATGTACTCTGACCAGAAACACTTCATGTAGAAGGATAAGATGTATTGTGGTGTTTTTTTGAATTATTACCACCCATAAATGAAGTACTCTGAATTCTATACCTCTCCCTGGTGTTTTTGTGAAAGGTAAACTTCCTTAAATGAAGTACTCAAAGAAGAAAAACTTCTCGTAGTAGTCTATGATGCTTTGTAGAGTTTTCTTGAAAGGTTACAACCCATAAACAAAGTACTTGGAGAAGAAAAACATCCCGTAGTTGGTAATGATGCTTTCTGGTATTTTTTTTTGAAAGTTTACCAACCATAAATGAAGTCTCGGATCAGAAACACTTCTCGTAGTAGGATATGATTGTTCGTGGTGCTTTCTTGAATGATTACCAGCCATAAACAAAGTACTCGGACATGAATCACTTAGGGTGGTATTATATGCATCTACCTGGTGTTTTAGTGAAAGGTAAACACCCATAAATGAAGTACTCGAAGAAGAAACACTTCTCGTACTAGGTTATGATGCTTTGTGGAACTTTTTAAAAGGTTATCAGCCATTTTTGCAGTACTCAATCAGAAACACTTTCCTATGTAGTATAAGATGCTTTGTGGTGTATTCTTGAATGATTGCCACCCATAAATGATGTACTCCGACCAGAAACACTTACGAGTAGGATAAGATGCTTTGTGGTGTTTTCTTGAATGGTTACCACCCAAAAATACAGTACTCGATCAGAAACACTTTGCTAAGTAGTATAAGATGATTTGTGTGTATTCTTGAATGATTACCACCCATAAATGATGTACTCCGACTAGAAACACTTCACGTTATAGAATAAGATGCTTTGTGGTGTTTTCTTGAATGGTTACCACCCTTAAACAAAGTACTCGGAGAAGAAACACTTCCCGTAGTAGGCTATGATGCTTTGTGGAGTTTTATTGAAAGATTACCACCCATAAATGCAGTACTCGGATCAGACACACTTTGATTAGTAGGATTGGATGCTTTGATGTATTTTTGAATGGTTACCACCCATAAATTATGTACAACCAGAAACACTTCATGTAGAAGGATAAGATATTTTGTGGTGTTTTCTGAACGGTTACCACTCATAAATGAAGTACTCAAACATGAAGCACTCAGAGTGATATTCTATGCTTCTCCCTGGTATTTTACTGAAATGTTACCAGTTACCACCCTTAAATGAAGTACTAAGAGAAGAAACACTTCCCGTAGTAGGTTATGATGCTTTGTGGTGTTTTTCTGAACGTTTACCACCCATAAATGAAGTATGAGATCAGAAATGCTTCCCTAGTAGGATATGATTCTTTGTGGGGTTTTCAGGAACGATTACCACCCATAAACGAAGTACTCGGACATGAATCACTTAGAGTAGTATTCTGTACTTCTCCCTGGTGTTTTAGTGAAAGTTAGCCCCCCTTAAATGAAGTACTCGAAGAAGAAACACTTCCCGTTCTAGTCTATGATGCTTTGTGGAGTTTTATTGAAAGGTTACCACCAATAAATGCAGCACTTACATCAGGAACACTTCGCTTTGTAGGATAAGATGCTTTGTGGGGTTTTCTTGAATGGTTATCATCCATAAATGAAGTACTCAGACATGAAGCACTCATATTGGCATTCTATGCTTCTCCCTGGTGTTTTACTGAACAGTTACCACCCTCAAACAATGTACTCGGGGAAGAAACACTTCTCGTAGTAGGTTATGATGCTTTGTGGTGTTTTCGTGAATGTTTACCACCCATAAATGAAGTCTTGGATCAGAAATATTTTTCGTAGTAGGATATGATTTTTTTTTTGTGTGTTTACTTGAATGATTACCACCCATAAAAGAAATACTCGGATATGAATCACTTAGATTGGTATTTTATGCTTCTCCCTGGTACTTTATGCTTCTCGTACTAAGCTATGATGATTTGTGGAGTTTTATTGAAAGGTTACAACCCATAATGGTAGTACTCGGATTAGACACACTCCACTTAGTAGGATTAGATGCTTTGGTTTATTCTTGAATGGTTACCACCCATAAATGGTGTACTCTGACCACAAACACTTCATGCAGAAGGATAAGATATTTTGTGGTGTTTTCCTGAATGGTTACCAGCCATAAATGCTGTACTCGATCAGAAACACTTTGCTAAGTAATATAAGATGCTTTGTGGTGTATTTTTGAATGATTACCACCCATAAACGATGTACTCCGACCAGAAACACTTCATGTTGTAGAATAAGATGCTTTGTGGTGTTTTCTTGATTGGTTACCACCCTTAAACGAAGTACTCGGATCAGAAACACTTTGATTAGTAGGTTTGGATGCTTTGGTGTATTCTTGAATGGTTACCACTCATAAATGATGTATTATGACCAGAAGCACTTAATGTAGAAGGATGAGATGTTTTGTGGTGTTTTCTTCAATGTTTACCACTAATAAATGAAGTGTTCAAACATGAAGCACTCAGAGTGATATTCTATGCTTCTCCCTGGTGTTTTACTGAAATGTTATCACCCTTAAATGCAGCACTCGCATCAGAAACACTGTGCTTAGTAGGATAAGATGATTTGTGGTGTATTCTTGAATGGTTACCACCCATAAATTAGGTACTCCGACTAGAAACACTTCACGTAGTAGGATAAGATGATTTGTGGTGTTTTCTTGAATGGTTACCACCCATAAATGAATTACTCGGACATGAAGCACGCAGTGCTATTCTATGCTTCTCCCTGGTGTTTTACTAAATTGTTACCACCCTTAAACAAAGCACTCGAAGAAGAAACACTTCCCTTAGTAGGTTATGATGCTTTGTGGTGTTTTCCTGAAAGTTTAGCACCCATAGATGAAGTCTCGGATCATAAACTTTTCTCGTAGTATGATAGGATTCTTTGTGATGTTTTCTTGAATGATTACCACCCATAAAAGAAATACTCGGACATGAATCACTTAGAGTGGTATTTTATATTTGATAACCACCCTTAAATGAAGTACTCGAACAAGAAACACTTCTCGTACTAGACTATGATGCTTTGTGAAGTTTTATTGAAAGGTTACCACCCATAATGAAGTACTTGGATCAGAAACACTTTGCTTAGTAGGATTAGAAGCTTTGGTGTATTCTTGAATGGTTATCACCCATAAATGATGTACTCTGACCAGAAACACTTCATGTAGAAGGATAAGATGTATTGTGGTGTTTTTTTGAATTATTACCACCCATAAATGAAGTACTCTGAATTCTATACCTCTCCCTGGTGTTTTTGTGAAAGGTAAACTTCCTTAAATGAAGTACTCAAAGAAGAAAAACTTCTCGTAGTAGTCTATGATGCTTTGTAGAGTTTTCTTGAAAGGTTACAACCCATAAACAAAGTACTTGGAGAAGAAAAACATCCCGTAGTTGGTAATGATGCTTTCTGGTATTTTTTTTTGAAAGTTTACCAACCATAAATGAAGTCTCGGATCAGAAACACTTCTCGTAGTAGGATATGATTGTTCGTGGTGCTTTCTTGAATGATTACCAGCCATAAACAAAGTACTCGGACATGAATCACTTAGGGTGGTATTATATGCATCTGCCTGGTGTTTTAGTGAAAGGTAACCACCCATAAATGAAGTACTCGAAGAAGAAACACTTCTCGTACTAGGTTATGATGCTTTGTGGTGTTTTCCTGAAAGTTTAGCACCCATAGATGAAGTCTCGGATCATAAACTTTTCTCGTAGTATGATAGGATTCTTTGTGATGTTTTCTTGAATGATTACCACCCATAAAAGAAATACTCGGACATGAATCACTTAGAGTGGTATTTTATATTCTCCCTGGTGTTTTAGTGAATGATAACCACCCTTAAATGAAGTACTCAAACAAGAAACACTTCTCGTACTAGATTATGATCCTTTGTGGAGTTTTATTGAAAGATTACCACCCATAAATGCAGTATTCGGATCAGAAACACATTGCTTAGTAGGATTAGATGCTTTGGTGTATTATTAAATGGTTACAACCCATAAATGATGTAATCTGACCAGAAACACTTCATGTAGAAGGATAAGATATTTTGTGGTGTTTTCTTGAATGGTTACCACCCATAAATGAAGTACTCAGAATTCTATGCTTCTCCCTTGTGTTTTAGTGAAAGGTAACCTCCCTTAAATGAAGTATTAAAAGAAGGAAAACTTCTCGTAGTAGTCTATGATGCTTTGTAAAGTTTTCTTGATAGTACAACCCATAAAAGAAGTATTAGGAGAAGAAAAACTTCTCGTAGTTGGTTATGATGCTTTTTGGTGTTTTCTTGAAAGTGTACCAACCATAAATGAAGTCTCGGTTCAGAAACACTTCTCGTAGTAGAATATGATTGTTTGTGGTGCTTTCTTGAATGATTACCAGTCATAAACAAAGTACTCGGACATAAATCACTTAGGGTGGTATTATATGTGTCTGCCTGGTGTTTAGTGAAAGTAACCACCAATAAATGAAGTACTGGAAGAAGAAACACTTCTCTTACTAGGTTATGATGCTTTGTGGAACTTTTTAAAAGGTTATTAGCCATTTATTCAGTACTCGATCAGAAACACTTTCCTATGTAGTATAAGATGCTTTGTGGTGTATAAAATTGAATGATTACCACCCATAAATGATGTACTGCGACCAGAAACACTTCACGTAGTAAGATAAGAAGCTTTGTGGTGTTTTCTTGAATGATTACCACCCATAAATACAGTACTCGATCAGAAACATTTTGCTAAGTAGTATAAGATGCTTTGTGTGTATTCTTGAATGATTACCACCCATAAATGATGTACTCCGACCAGAAACACTTCACGTTATAGAATAATATGCTTTGTGGTATTTTCTTGAATGGTTACTACCCTTAAACGAAGTACTCGGAGAAGAAACACTTTCCGTAGTAGGCTATGATGCTTATGAAGTTTTATTGAAAGATTGCCACCCATAAATGCAGTACTCGGATCAGACACACTTTGATTAGTAAGATTGGAAGCTTTGGTGTATTTTTTAATGATTACCACCCATAAATTTTGTACTCTGACCAGAAACACTTCATGTAGAAGGATAAGATATTTTGTGGTGTTTTCTTCAATGGTTACCACTCATAAATGAAGTACCCAAACATGAAGCACTCAGAGTTATATTCTATGCTTCTCCCTGGTATTTTACTGAAACGTTACCACCCTTAAATGAAGTACTCAGAGAAGAAACACTTCCCGTAGTAGGTTATGATGCTTTGTGGTGTTTTCTTGAACATTTACCACCCATAAATGAAGTCTCAGATCAGAAATGCTTCCCGTAGTAGGATATGATTCTTTGTGGTGTTTTCCTGAACGATTACCACCCATAAACGAAGTACTAGGACATGAATCACTTAGAGTGGTATTCTATACTTCTCCCTGGTGTTTTAGTGAAAGGTATCCCCCCTTAAATGAAATACTCAAAGAAAAACACTTCTCGTACTAGTCTATGATGCTTTGTGGAGTTTTATTGAAAGGTTACCACCCATGCAGTACACACATCAGAAACATTTCGCTCAGAAGGATAAGATGATTTGTGGTGTATTCTTGAATGGTTATGACCCATAAATGATGTACTCCGACTAGAAACACTTCACGTAGTAGGATAAGATGATGTGTGGTGTTTTCTTGAATGGTTACCACCCATAAATGAAGTACTCAGATATGAAGCACTCAGTGCTATTCTATGCTTCTCCCTGGTGTTTTACTAAACTGTTACCACCCTTAAACGAAGCACTCGAAGAAGAAACACTTCCCGTAGTAGGTTATGATGCTTTGTGGTGTTTTCCTGAAAGTTACCACCCATAAATGATGTCTCAGATCAGAAATGCTTCTCGTAGTAGGATATGGTTCTTTGTGGTGTTTTCATGAACGATTACCACCCATAAAAGAAGTACTTGGACATTAATCACTTAGAGTTGTATTCTATACTTCTCTCTGGTGTTTTAGTGAAAGGTAGCCCCCCTTAAATGAAGTACTCGAAGAAGAAATACTTCTTGTACTAGTCTATGATGCTTTGTGGAGTTTTTATTGAAAGGTTACCACCCATAAATGCAGTACACGCATCAGAAACCCTTCGCTCAGTAGGATAAGATGATTTGTGTCGTATTCTTGAATGGTTACCACCCATAAATGAAGTTCTAAGACATGAAGTACTCAGTGCTATTCTATGCTTCTCCCTGGTGTTTACTAAACATTTACCACTCTTAAACTAAGCACTCGGAGAAGAAACACTTCTTGTAGTAGGTTTTGATGATTTGTGGTGTTTTTTCTGAAAGTTTAGCACCCATAGTTGAAGTCTCGAATTAGACTTTTCTCGTAGTAGGATAGGATTCTTTGTGGTGTTTTCTTGAATTATTACCACCCATTAAAGAAATACTCGGTCATGAATCACTTAGAGTGGTATTTTATTCCTCTCCATGGTGTTTTAGTGAATGCTTGCCACCCTTAAATGAAGTACTCGAAGAAGAACCACTTATCGTACTAGGCTATGATGCTTTGTGGAGTTTCATTGAAAGATTACCATCCATAAATGCAATATTCGGATCAAAAACACATTTCTTAGTAGGATTAGATGCTTTGGTGTATTCCTGAATGGTTACTACCCATATATGATGTACTCTAACTAGAAACACTTCATGTAGAAGGATAAGATATGTTGTGGGGTTTTTTTGAATGGTTACCACCCATAAATGAAGTATTCAGAAATCTATGCTTCTCCTTGGTGTTTTAGTGAAAGGCAACCTTCCTTAAATGAAGTACTCAAAGATGAAAAACTTCTCGTAGTAGTCTAATGATGCTTTGTGGAGTTTTCTTGTAAGTACAACCCATAAATGAAGTACTCGGAGAAGAAAAACTTCCCGTAGTTGGTTATGATGCTTTATGGTGTTTTCTTGAAAGTTTACCAACCATAAATGATGTCTCGGATTAGAAACACTTCTCGTAGTAGGATAGGATTCTTTGTGTTGCTTTTTTGAATGATTACCATCCATAAACGAAGTACTCGGACATGAATCACTTAGAGTGGTATTCTATGCTTCTAGCTGATGTTTTAGTGAAAGGTAACCACCCATAAATGAAGTACTCGAAGATGAAACACTTCCCGTACTAGGCTATGATGCTTTGTGGTGTATTCTTGAATGATTACCACTCATAAATGATGTACTCCGACCAGAAACACTTCACGTAGTAGGATAAGATGCTTTGTGGTGTTTTCTTGAATGATTACCACCCATAAATGAAGTACTCAGATATGAAGCACTTAGATTGGCATTGTATGCTTCTCCCTGGTGTTTTACTGAACAATTACCATCCTCAAACAATGTACTCGGAGAAGAAACACGTCTCGTAGTAGGTTATGATGCTTTGTGGTGTTTTCGTGAAAGTTTACCACCCATAAATGAAGTCTCGGATCAGAAACGTTTCTCATAGTAGGATAGGATCATGTTTGGTGTTTTCTTGAATGATTTCCACCCATAAAAGAAATACTCGGACATGAATCACTTAGATTGGTATTTTATGCTTCTCCCTTGTACTTTGTGCTTCTCGTACTAGGCTATGATGCTTTGTGGAGTTTCATTGTATGGTTACTACCCATAAATGCAGTACGATCAGAAATACTTTGCTTAGTAGGATTAGATACTTTGGTGTATTCTTGAATGGTTACCACCCATAAATGTTGTACTCCGACCACAAACACTTCATGCAGAAGATATTTTGTGGTGTTTTTCTAAATGGTTACCAGCCATAAATGCAGTACTCGATCAGAAGCACTTTAGTAAGTAGTATAAGATGTTTTGTGGTGTATATTTGAATGATTACCACCCATAAATGATGTATTCCGACCAGAAACACTTCACGTTGAAGAATAAGATGCTTTGTGGTGTTTTCTTGAATGGTTACCACCCTTAAACGAAGTACTCGAAGAAGAAAAACTTCCCGTAGTAGACTATGATGCTTTGTGGAGTTTTATTGAAATATTACCACACATAAATGCAGTACTCGGATCAGACACACTTTGATTAGTAGGACTGGATGCTTTGGTGTATTTTTGAATGGTTACCACCCATAAATTATGTACTCTGACCATAAACACTTCATGTAGAAGGATAAGATATTTTGTGGTGTTTTCTTCAATGGTTACCACTCATAAATGAAGTACCCAAACATGAAGCACTCAGAGTTATATTCTTTGCTTCTCCCTGGTATTTTACTGAAACGTTACCACCCTTAAATGAAGTACTCAGAGAAGAAACACTTCCCGTAGTAGGTTATGATGCTTTGTGGTGTTTTCTTGAACGTTTACCACCCATAAATGAAGTCTCAGATTAGAAATGCTTCCCGTAGTAGGATATGATTCTTTGTGGTGTTTTCATGAACGATTACCACCCATAAATGAAGTACTAGGACATGAATCACTTAGAGTGGTATTCTATACTTCTCCCTGGTGTTTTAGTGAAAGGTAGCCCCCCTTAAATGAAATACTCAAAGAAAAACACTTCTCGTATGTCTATGATGCTTTGTAGAGTTTTATTGAAAGGTTACCACCCATAAATGCAGTACACACATCAGAAACACTTCGCTCAGAAGGATAAGATGATTTGTGGTGTATTCTTGAATGGTTATCACCCATAAATGATGTACTTTGACTAGAAACACTTCACGTAGTAGGATAAGATGCTGTGTGGTGTTTTCTTGAATGGTTACCACCCATAAATGAAGTACTTAGATATGAAGCACTCAGTGCTATTCTATGCTTATCCCTGGTGTTTTACTAAACTGTTACCACCCTTAAACGAAGCACTCGAAGAAGAAACACTTTCCGCAGTAGGTTATGATGCTTTGTGGTGTTTTTATGGATGTTTAGCACCCATAGTTGAAGTTTCGGATCAGAAACTTTTCTCGTAGTAGTATATGATTCTTTCTAGTGCTTTCTTGAATGATTACTAGCCATAAACGAAGTACTCGGACATGAATCACTTGGAGTGGTATTCTATGCTTCTGCCTGGTGTTTTAGTGAAAGGTAACCACCCATAAATGAAGTACTCGAAGAAGAAACACTTCTCGTAGTGGCTATGATGCTATGATGCTATGATGCTTCTCGTACTAGTACAACCCATAAACGAAGTTTTAGGATAAGAAAAACTTCTCGTAGTTGGTTATGATGCTTTTTGGTGTTTTTTGAATCTTTACCAACCATAAATGAAGTCTCGAATCAGAAACACTTCTCGTAGTAGGATATGCTTGTTTGTGGTGCTTTCTTGAATGATTACCAGCCATAAACAAAGTACTCGGACATGAATCACTTAGGGTGGTATTATATGTGTTTGCCTGTTGTTTTAGTGAAAGGTAACCACCCATAAATGAAGTATTCGAAGAAGAAACACTTCTCGTACTAGGTTATGATGCTTTGTGGAACTTTTTAAAAGGTTATCAGCCATTTATGCAGTACTCAATCAGAAACACTTTCCTATGTAGTATAAAATGCTTTGTGGTGTATTCTTGAATGATTACCACCCATAAATGATGTACTCCGACCAGAAACACTTCACGTAGTAGGATAAGATGCTTTGTGGTGTTTTCTTGAATGGTTAACACCCATAAATACAGTACTCGATCAGAAACACTTTGCTAAGTAGTATAAGATGCTTTGTGTGTATTCTTGAATGATTATCACCCATAAATGATGTACTCCGACTCGAAACACTTCACGTTATAGAATAAGATGTTTTGTGGTGTTTTCTTGAATGGTTACCACCCTTAAACGAAGTACTCAGGAGAAGAAACACTTCCCGTAGTAGACTATGATGCTTTGTGGAGTTTTATTGAAAGACTAGTAGGATTGGATGCTTTGGTGTATTTTTGAATGGTTACCACCCCTAAATTATGTACTCTGACCAGAAACACTTCATGTAGAAGGATAGGATGTTTTGTGGTTTCTTCTTCAATGGTTACCACTCTTAAATGAAGTACTCAAACATGAAGCACTCAGAGTGATATTCTATGCTTCTTCCTGGTATTTTACTGAAATGTTACCACCCTTAAATGAAGTACTTGGAGAAAAAACACTTCCCGTAGTAGGTTATGATGTTTTGTGGTGTTTTCCTGAACGTTTACCTCCCATAAATGAAGTCTCGGATCATAAATGCTTCCCGTAGTAGGATATGATTCTTTGTGGTGTTTTCATGAACGATTACCATCCATAAACGAAGTACTCGGACATGAATCACTTAGGATGGTATTCTATACTTCTCCCTGGTGTTTTAGTGAATGGTAGCCCCCCTTAAATGAAGTCCTCGAAGAAAAAACACTTCTCGTACTAGTCTATGATGCTTTGTGGAGTTTTGTTGAAAGGTTACCACTCATAAATGCAGTACACGCATCAGAAACACTTCGCTCAGTAGGATAAGATGATCTGTGGTGTATTCTTGAATGGTTATCACCCATAAATGATGTACTCCGACTAGAAACACTTCACGTATTAGGATAACATGCTTTGTGGTGTTTTCTTGAATGGTTATCACCCATAAATGAAGTACTCAGACATGAAGCACTCAGTGCTATTATATGCTTCTTCCTGGTGTTTTACTAAACTGTTACCACCCTTAAACGAAGCACTCGGAGAAGAAACACTTTCCGTAGTTGCTTATGATGCTTTGTATTGTTTTTCTGAAAGTTTAGCACCCATAGTTGAAGTCTCGGATCAGAAATTTTTCTCGTAGTAGGATAGGAGTCATTGTGGTGCTTTCTTGAATGATTACCAGCCATAAACGAAGTACTCGGACATGAATCATTTGGAGTGGTATTCTATGCTTATGCCTGGTGTTTTAGTGAAAGGTAACCACCCATAAATGAAGTACTCGAAGATGAAACACTTCTCGTACTAGGTTATGATGCTATGTGGAACTTTTTAAAAGGTTATCAGGCATTTATGCAGTACTCGATCAGAAACACTTTCCTATGTAGTATAAGATGCTTTGTGGTATATATTCTTTAATGATTACCACCCATAAATATTGTACACCGACCAGAAACACTTCCCGTAGTAGGATAAGATGTTTTGTGGTGTTTTCTTGAATGGTTACCACCCATAAATGAAGTACTCAAACATGAAACACTCATATTGACATTCTAAGCTTCTCAGTTCTCCCGGGTGTTTTACTGAACAATTACCACCCTCAAACAAAGTACTCGGAAAAGAAACACTTCTCGTTGTAGGTATGCTTTGTGGTGTTTTCTTGAATGGGTACCACCCTTTAATGAAGTACTCGGACAAGAAACACTTTCCGTAGTAGGCTATGATGTTTTGTAGAGTTTTATTGAAAGATTAACATCCATAAATGTTGTACTCGAATCAGAAACACTTTGATTAGTAGGAGTGGATGCTTTGGTGTATTCTTGAATGGTTACCACCCATAAATGTACTCTAACCAGAAACACTTCATGTAGAAGGATAAGATGTTTTGTGATGTTTCTTCAATGGTTACCACTCATAAATGAAGTACTTAGACATGAAGCACTCAGAGTGGTATTCTATGCTTCTCCCTAGTGTTTTACTGAAATGTTACCACCCTTAAATGAAGTACATGGAGAAGAAACACTTTCCGTAGTAGGTTATGATGCTTTATGGAGTTTTCCTGAAAGTTTACCACCCATAAATGAAGTCATGGATCAGAAACGCTTCTTGTAGTAGGATATGATTCTTTGTGGTATTTTCATGAATGATTACCACCCATAAACAAAGTACTCGAACATGATCACTTAGAGTTGTATTTTATACTTCTCCCTGGTGTTTTAGTGAAAGGTAACCCCCTTAAATGAAGTACTCCAAGAAGAAACATTCTCGTACTAGGCTGCCACCCATAGTTATCACCCATAAATAAAGTACTCGGACATGAAGCACTCAGTAGTATTCTATGTTTCTCCATGGTGTTTAACTGAATTGTTACCTCCCTTAAACGAAGTACTCGGAGAACAAACACATCCCGTAGTATGTTATGATGCTTTGTGTTGTTTTCCTGAAAGTTTACCACCCATAAAATAAATACTCTGACATGAATCACTTAGAGTGGTATTTTATGCTTCTATCTGGTGTTTTAGTGAAAGGTAACCACCCTTAAATGAAGTACTCGAAAAAGAAACACTTCTCGTACTAGGGTATGATGTTTTGTAGATTTTATTGAAAGATTACCACCAATAAATACAGTACTCAGATCAGAAACACTTTGCTTTGGTGTATTCTTGAATGGTTTCCACCCGTAAATGATGTATTCTGACCAAAAACACTTCATGTAGAAGAATAAGATGTTTTGTGGTGTTTTCCTCAATGGTTACCATTTATAAATGAAGTACTCAGACATGAAGCACTCAAAGTGATATTCTATGCTTCTTCCTGATGTTTTACTGAAATGTTACCACCCTTAAACGAATTACTCGGAGAAGAAACACTTTCTGTAGTAGCTTATGATGCTTTGTGGTGTTTTTCTGAATGTTTACCACCCATAAATGAAGTCTCGGATCAGAAACTCTTCCCGTAGTAGGATAGGATTCTTTGTGGTGTTTCTTTAATGATTACCATCGATAACGAAGTACTCAGACTTGAATCACTTAAAGTGGTATTCTATACTTTTCCCTGATGTTTTTGTGAAAGGTAGCCCCCTTAAATGAAGTACTCGAAGAAGAAACACTTCTCGTACTAGGCTACAATGCTTTGTGGAGCTTTATTGAAAGGTTACCGCCCATAAAGACAATACTCAGATCAGAAACACTTTGCTTAGTGGAATAAGATGCTTTGTGGTGTATTTTTTGAATGGTTACCACCTATAAATGATGTACTCCGACCAGAAATACTTGACGTAGTAGGATAAGATGCTTTGTGGTGTTTTCTTGAATGGTTACCATCCATAAATGAAGTACTCAGACTTGAATCACTTAGAGTGGTTTCTATGCTTCTCTCTGGTGTTTTACTAAAATTTTACCATCCTTAAATGAAGTACTCGGAGAAGAAACACATCCCCGTAGTAGGTTATGATGCCTTTTGGTATTTTCCTGAAAGTTTACCACCCTTAAATAAAGTATCGGTTCAGAGACGTTTCTCGTAGTAGGATAGGATTCTTTGTAGTATTTTCTTGAATGGTTATCACTCATAAATGAAATACTCAGACATGAAGCACCCATAAATGATGTATTCTTGAATGATTACCACCCATAAATAATACTCTGACCAGAAACACTTCACGTAGTAGGATAAGATGCTTTGTAGTGTTTTCTTAAATAGTTACCACCCATAAATGAAGTACTCAGACATGAAGCACTCAGAGTGGTATTCTATG
This sequence comes from Eleocharis quinqueflora, assembly GCA_964058865.1. Lineage (NCBI taxonomy): Eukaryota > Viridiplantae > Streptophyta > Magnoliopsida > Poales > Cyperaceae > Eleocharis > Eleocharis quinqueflora. Next base: position 76,625 of record CAXKVX010000339.1, read on the forward strand.
CTTCTCCTTGGTGTTTTACTGAAATGTTACCACCCTTAAACGAAGTACTCGGAGACGAAACACTTCCCGTAGTAGGTTATGATGCTTTGTGGTATTTTCCTGAAAGTTTACCAACCATAAACGAAATCTCAGATGCGAAACGCTTCTCGTAGTAGGATAGGATTCTTAAACGAAGTACTCGGAGAAGAAACACTTTCCGTAGTAGGTTATGATGCTTTGTGGTGTTTTCTTGAAAGTTTACCACCCATAAATGAAGTCTCAAATCAGAAACGCTTCTTGTAGTAGGATAGGATTCTTTGTGGTGTTTTATAAAATGATTACCACCCATAAATGGAGTACTCGGACATGAATCACTTAGAGTGTCATTCTATGCTTCTTCTTGGTATTTTAGTGAAAGGTAACCACTCTTAAATTAAGTACTCGAAGAAGAAAAACTTCTTGTAGTAGGTTATGATGATTTGTGGAGTCTTCTTGAAAGGTTACAACCCACAAACGAAGTACTTGGAGAAGAAAAACTTCTCGTAGTAGGTTATGATGCTTTGTGGTGTTTTCTTGAAATTTTACCAACCATAAATAAAGTATCGGATCAGAAACGCTTCTTGTAGTAGGATAGGATTCTTTGTGGTGTTTTCTGGAATGATTACCACCCATAAACAAAGTACTCGGACAAGAATCACTATATTGGTATTCTATGCTTCTGCCTGATATTTTAGTGAAAGGTGACCACCCTTAAATAAAATACTCGAAGAAGAAAAACTTCTCGTACTAGGCTATGATGCTTTGTGGAGTTTTACTGAAAGGCTATCACCCATAAATGCAATACTCGGATAAAAAACATTTCGCTTAGTAGGATAAGATGCTTTGTGGTGTATTCTTGAATGGATACCGCCCATAAATGATGTACTCCGACGAGAAACACTTCATGTAGTAGGATAAGATACTTTGTTGTGTTTTATTGAATGGTTACCACCAATAAATGAAGTACTCAGACATGAAGAACTTAGAGTGGTATTCTATGCTTCTCCGTGGTGTTTTACTAAAATGTTACCACCCTTAAACGAAGTACTCGGAGAAGAAATATTCTCGTAGTAGGTTATGATGCTTTGTGGTGTTTACCTGAAAGTTTACCACTCATAAATGAAGTCTCGGATCAGAAACGCTTCTTCTAGTAGGATAGGATTATTTGTGGTGTTTTCTTGAATGATTATCACCCATAAACAGAGTACTCGGACATGAATCACTTGTAGTAGGTTATGATGCTTTGTTGAGTCTTCTTGAATGGTTACAACCCACAAATGAAGTACTCGGAGAAGAAAAACTTCCCGCAGTAGGTTATGATGCTTTATGGTGTTTTTCTGAAAGTTTACCACTCATAAATGAAGTCTCGGATCAGAAACGCTTCTCGCGGTAGGATAGGATTCTTTGTGGTGTTTTCTTGAATGATTACCGCCCATAAATAAAGTACTCAGACAAGAATCACTTAGAGTGGCATTATATACTTCTTTTTGGTGTTTTAGTGAAAGGTAACCACCTAATGAAGTATTTGAAGAAGAAACACTTTTCGTACTAGGCTATGATGCTTTGTGGAGTTTTGCAGAAAGGATACCACTCATAAATGAAGTACTCGAAGAAGAAACACATCTCGTAGTACGATATGATGTCTTGTGGTGTTTTCCTGAAAGTTTACCACCCATAAATAAAGTATCGGTTCAGAAACGGTTCTTCTAGTAGGATAGGATTATTTCTTGTGTTTTTTGGAATGATTACAACCCATAAACAAAGTACTCGGACATGAATCACTTAGAGTAGTATTCTATGCTTTTGCCTAATGTTTTAGTGAAAGGTAACCACCCTTAAATGATGTACTCGGAAAAGAAACACTTCTCTTACTAGGCTATGATGCTTTATGGAGTTTTATTGTAAGGTTACCACCGGCAAATGATGTACTCCGACCAGAAATACTTCATGAAAAAGATAAGATGTTTTCTTGAATGGTTACCCGCATAAATGAAGTACTCAGACCTGAAGCACTAAGAGTGTCATTCTATGCTTCTCCTTGGTATTTTAGTGTAAGATAACCATCCTTAAATTAAGTACTCGAAGAAGAAAAACTTCTCTAGTAGGTTATGATACTTTGTGGAGTATTCTTGAAAGGTTACAACCCGCAAACGACGTACTCGGAGAAGAAAAACTTCTTGTAGTAGGTTATGATGCTTTGTGATATTTTCTTGAAAGTTTACCAACCATAAATGAAGTATCGGATCAGAAATGCTTCTCGTAGTAGGATAGAATTATTTGTGGTGTTTTCTTGAATGATTACCACCCATAAACGAAGTACTCGGACATGAAACTTAGAGTGGTATTTTTATGCTTCTACCTGATGTTTCAGTGAAAGGTAACCACCCTTAAATGAAGTACTCGAAGAAGAAACACTTCTCGTACTAGGCTATGATGCTTTGTGAAATTTCATTGAAAGGTTACCAGTCATAAATACAATACTCGATCAGAAACACTTTGCTAAGTAGTATAAGATGCTTTGTGGTGTATTCTTGAATGATTACCATCCATAAATGATGTACTCCGATCAAAAATACTTCACGTAGTATGATAAGATGCTTTGTGGTGTTTTCTTGAATGGTTACCATTCATAAATGAAGTACTCAGACATGAAGCACTTAGAGTGGTATTCTATGCTTCTCCTTGATGTTTTACTGAAATGTTACCACCCTTAAAGGAAGTACTCGGAGGAGAAACACTTCCCGTAGTAGGTTATGATGTTTCGTGGTGTTTTCCTGAAAGTTTACCAACCATAAACGAATTCTCGGATCCCAAACGCATCTCGTAGTAGGATAGAATTTTTTGTGGTGTTTTCTTGAATGATTACCACTTATAAACAAAATACTCGGACATGAATCACTTAGGGTGGTGTTTTATACTTCTCCCTGGTGCTTTAGTAAAAGGTAACCCCCTTTAATGAAGTACTCAAAGAAAAAACACTTCTCGTACTAGGCTTAAATGCTTTGTGGAGTTTTATTGAAAGGTTGACACCCATAAATGCAGTACTCGGATCAAAAACACTTTGCTTAGTAGGATACGATGCTTTGTGGTATATTCTTGAAAGGTTACCACCCATAAATGATGTACTCCGGTCAGAAACACATGATGTAGTAGGATAAGATTATTTGTGGTGTTTTCTTGAATGGTTACCACCCATAAATGAAGTACTCAGACATGAAGCACTCAAAATGGTATTCTATGATTCTCCCTGATATTTTATTGAAATGTTACCACCCTTAAACGAAGTACTCGGAGAAGAAACACTTCTCGTAGTAGGTTATGATGCTTTATGGTGTTTTCCTGAAAGTTTACCAACCATAAACAAATTCTTGGATTCGAAATGCTTCTTATAGTAGGATAGAATTATTTGTGATGTTTTCTTGAATTATTACCACCCATAAACGAAGTACTCGGACATGAATCACTAGAATGGTATTCTATGCTTCTGCATGATGTTTTAGTGAAAGGTAACCACCCTTAAATGAAGTACTTGAAGAAGAAACACTTCTCGTACTAGGCTATGATGCTTTGTGGAGTTTTACTGAAAGGCTACCATCCATAAATACAATACTCGGATCAGAAACACTTCGCTTAGTAGGATAAGATGCTTTGTGGTGTATTATTGAATGGTTACCGCCCATAATTGATGTACTCCGACGAGAAACACTTCACGTAGTAGGATAAGATGTTTTGTGGTGTTTTCTTTAATTGTTACCACCCATAAATGAAGTACTTCAGACATGAAGTACTCAGAGTGGTATTTTATGCTTCTCCCTGATGTTTTACTAAAATGTTACCACCCTTAGATGAAGTAGAGAAGAAACACTTCCCGTAGTAGGTTATGATGCTTTTTGGTATTTTCCTGAAAGTTTACCAACCATAAACAAAATCTCGAATCTGAAACGCTTCTCGTAGTAGGATATGATTCTTAAACGAAGTACTCGGACATGAATCACTATAGTTGTATTCTATGCTTATGCCTGATGTTTTAGTGAAAGGTAATCACCCTTAAATGAAGTACTCGAAGAAGAAACACTTCTCGTACTAGGCTATGATGTTTTGTGGAGTTTTATTTATTGGTTAGTACCTATAAATGCAGTACTCAGACCAGAAATACTTTGGTTAGTAGGATAAGATGCTTTGTGGTGTATTCTTGAACGGTTATCACCCATAAATGATATACTCCGACCAGAAACCCTTCACATAGAAAAATAAGATGTTTTGTGATGTTTTCTTGAATGGGTACCACCCATAAGTTAAGTACTCAGACATGAAGCACTCATGATTCTCCCTGGTGTTTTACTGAAAGGTAACCACCCTTAAATGAAGTACTCGAAGAAAAAACTTCTCATACTAGGCTATGATGCTTTGTGGAGTTTTCTTGAAAGGTTACCACCCATAAATGAAGTCCTCGGACAAGAAACAATTCTCATAGTAGGATACAAAGCTTTGAAGTGTTTTCTTGTATGATTACCACCCATTAATGAAGTACTTGGGCATGAATAGAAGTCTTCAAGACTTTTAGGTACCGGTTCAACAATGGAAGCCATACCAAATCTAAACCGATACATAGGTACTTCTATCCATAATGGTCCAACAATGCATATTACAAGGGACCAAACGGGTGGGCATATACCATAATCAAGCATCAAGGATTGTATCTCAACCAAATCAATTGCCAAAGCCTAATATTAATTTCGTATATCAACCAAAGAACGAGGCTCAAGAGTTGAGAATTGACTACCATGGCTTGTTAAGGGTAGTGGTAATCCTCCCACTAGTGCCATGTACAATTATTGTTGTAAACATGAGCACATCTCATTAGTTTGCACCCTTAGAAAGAGAAGCAACCAATCAAATGTTGCTTGGGTGCCAAAAGGTCAAACTTAGAAGATTTTTAGGTTGATGCGCCTTTATAAACTGAAAGAATTGAGCCTTTATAAAACTCATAACAAACTCATATACTTGTAATCCATAATTCGAAAATATGCTTCTGCAAAACTTTAAAGAATTTTGTTATCTGGGGCTAGAAAATTGAATTTGTCTAAATTGTATAAGATGACGCATAAGTTGAGGGGGAGCTATTGCTCAAAATAAAATTGTGCACAAGTTGAGGGGGAGTTATCAAATTGAGGGGAAGTAAATATCATTAATTGTAAAATTATGAAACTCTACCTTTTGTTTGACTTCCAAAAAGGAGGAGAAATCATTTGTGCCAAATTGAAATTAAAATAAAATTATTTAGGTACATATGTTGTGGTTTTGCAAATCAACAAAATGGAAAGATTGTCGGCTCAAGCAATGTCTTATATTTGTTGATTCGCAAAACTATTCGAATTTTATCATTTCTTGTGTCTGAGAATATTTGTAGGAGCATTTAAGCAAAAGCATAAGAAGCACAAGAAATGATCAAAGAAGACCTAAAAGCAAGTTTAGAAGATCAAGATCAAGATAAAGAATTACTTTTGCATTAATGGGTGATAACCATACAAGTTTAGAAAACCTAAAAGCAAGTTTAGTTTGTTTAAATTTGGAATTAAAAAGAGCAAGAAAATCCAAACAAACCAGAAATAAAAGATCAAGATTAACGCTAGACCAAGTCTCTTGAAAATTGGCTAAGTTCTAAAAAAATCTGATCTGGAGTTACGTAACACTAAGTTAGAGTTATAACGCTAGACACAGTCTCTTGAAAATTGACTAAGTTCTAAAAATCCGAGTCTAGAGTTACGTAGTGCTAAGTTAGCGTTATAACGCTACAGAAAATTTTCAAAAATAAAAGGATGAGGCCAAAACAACTAGATTAATTTGTTATAACACCAACTTTTGCATTATAACGCTAGACCAAAGTTCCAAAGGTAATTTTTTTTGTCTTGACTTGACATAGAGTTATATAGAATATCCATTGTATATAAGATAGCGTTATAATGCTAGACAAAATTTATAGAATATCAAAATCCAACGGTCAAATATTTTGTTCTCACTCTAGATAGCGTTATAACGCTATGATTTGTACATAAGATAACGTTATAACATTATACCTCACATAACTACTTTTTAGCCAGATTTGAACATCTATTTAAACCCTTCTTCTCCAACAATTCAAAAGTGAATGATTCTATTTGTTCTAAACCCTTAACAATCATCATTGTTGCGGACTGAGCCTTATTCCCAATTAGCTAAATCCTTGCTCAAATCTCAAGTTTAAATTACCTAAATCTAATCTAGAGATTATTGAGATTTTGTTTGATTGATTAATTTGTCATTATCTATCTAGTGTTTAGTTATCTTGAGCTTCACCGGTGTGTGTAAGAGAGCTCAATATAGTTGGCTCGGTTCTCCACCGGTGTGGGTAAGCGAGATCAAGTTCGACGCCGTGTTAGAGTTGGTGCTCCACTGGTGTGTGTAAGAGAGCCCAATTTCGAAGTTGTACATTGAACAGTTTGTTTGTTTAGTGGAGCGAACTGGGTTTGTTACCGCAAGAAGCGAGGACGCCGGGGACCCGGAGACGTAGTCAAAGTCAAGGGCAAGCCGAACTCTGTCAACACATTGAGCATTTTCTTTTCCCAATCTCTATTTACATTTACTCAATTCACTTAGTTTAATTGCTTGATTTGTTGATTTTGAATTGAGTTGTAGTAATTGAATTGCTATAATTGATAGGGTGAATTGAATTGCTAGCTTAGTGATTGAATTTCTTGAATTGTTGTTTGGTCATAATTAGTGAAATGACAATTAGGTCCCTAGCTAATTGATTATCTGAACGAAATTTAGTACTGCACTTAGGCGCCTAGGTGTATCAGCAACACTTCAAGAGAAAGCTGACATTGAGGAATGAAAACATAACGATATGATGTGTATTATGATCATGAAGGTGACAATCCATGAGACACTTCAAGGCTGTATATCTAATAAAGAGTATGACATTAAAGAGTACCTAACTGACTTAGAAGAAAAGTTTGTTGTGAGTAAAATGACACAGATTTGTACACTCATGGTAAATCATAATACTTTAAAGTATAAGAGCAAGACTGGAATCAGGGAGCACATCACTAAGATGATTAAGCTCCAACGTGCATTTCTGTCGCACAATTTCAACATATTTAATGAACTTCTCATTGAATACATTTGCATGTCTCTCCCACCCTCTTATAGTCAATTCAGCATGACTTGCAACAGTCTCAATAAAACTTGGTCAGTGGCTGAGCTTGATGCTCAGCTAGTACAAGAGGAGGAGAGACAAAAATTAGCTAAGGGAGAAGAAGCTCATGTTGTAACACCTGATTCTAAGAGAAAGAAAAAGCGTAAGAACAGAAAAGGAAAAGAATCCACTAAGAAAGCTGTAGACAACAGTAAGAAGCATAAAAAGGACAATATGCAAGAAGTCGGGACATTCGTGGATGAAAGAAGAAAGGTATGTGTTTTGGCTTAGTTTGTTCTGAAGCTAATTTAAGTAATGTATCAAGATATTCGTGGTTGTTGGACTCAGGTGCAACATCTAACATTAGTATATCTATGCAGGACTATCTAAACTTCTGAAAGCAAGTGAAGTTGAACACTACATTTTTGTAGGAGATGGGAGGAAGGTTGAAGTTGTAGACATAAAAAAGTTTAGATTATTATGTAGGACTAGATTTTATTTGTATTTTGATGCATTAGTGGTTTCATCATTAAGGAGCCTAATTTCTATTACTTATTTGGACAAAAATGGCAATGTATGTTCATTTAATAATGAAAATTTCAGTTTGCTTCGAAATTCAAAATAAGTTGCTTTCATTTCTTTGTCTTCTTATGATAATCTTATTTTCTTGAAATAGACATTTTTCACTTAGAAGCCCTACACGTTGATACAGGGAACATAAATTAACTAAAGACAATTCAACTCCATTATGGCACAAGTGTTTGGCACATATTTCTATGAAATGAATCTAACGCCTTTTGTCTAATGATGTTCTCTAACACTTAGATTTCACATTTAAAAGAATGTGTAAATTGCATGAAGAGAAAACAAACTAACAAACGCAAATATGATGCCAAAAAGACTAATGATGTCTTAGAATTGATACATACTGATATATGTGGTCATTTTTCAAAGGTCACAAGAAATGGTCATAAGTACTTTATCACATTCATAGACAATCATTCAAGATATAATCACATCTACTTGATTAAAGAAAAGGCTCAAGCATTAGACATGTTCCAAAGTTATAAAGTTGAAGTAGAGTTACAACTTAACAAATGCATAAAGGCTATTAGATCTGATCATGATGGTGAATACTACGATATATATGACGGCTCAGGAGAATAATGTCCGAGATCATTTGCAAAATACTTGAAAGAATGTGGGATTGTGCCATAATATATATTATCAGGTTCACTTGTAATGAATGGTGTTGCTGATGAGTATGACATGATGAGGAGTATGATTTCTCGTACTACTATACTTGAGAATTTGTGGGGGGGGAGCCTGAAAAGACTGCAGCATATATACTCAACATAGTTCTAACTAAACAAAACTCCATATGAGATTGCATTGGGCGCAAACCTAGTGTAAATCACATCAGGATTTGGGGCGGTCCAACAAAAGCTAGGCCTTATAGGCCACAAGAAAAAAAACTGAATGAAAGAACAGTTAGTGGCTACTTTATTGGATATTCTGAAAGATCAAGAAGGTATAAATTTTACAATCCAACAGAACATACAGTCTTCGAGTCGGGACGTGCTAAATTTTTCGAGGATAATGAGTTGTGGGGGGGGGGGGGAGATATGACAAAAGAACACATTTTTTAGGAAAAAAAGAATGATGATGAGACTTTGGGCCAAAGTTCAAATTTTGTCAGATTTTGATACCGTTGAACCTTGAAAATGTATCTAATATCAATAGACAAACTACAATCGCTTCTCAATATTCACAAGATAACATGAACACAAATGGACTCGAATCAGACTCGAATAATGACATTGTTTTGGATGATGTAAATGGCCCTGCGGCTTTGGGAGATTCGGAAATTTGTAACAATGTTCATGAACCTCAAGAAATAACACAACCAGAACCAATAAGAAGATCCACTAGAGAGAACATATTTACTGAAAGATTTGTTTATCTTCAAGAACAAGAGTTTGACATAGGCATGTATGAAAAGTCCTAACTCTCAAAAGTGGATCGATGTCATGAATGAAGAGATGAAATCTATGTATGACAATGACGTTGGGGATATTGTTTCATTGCCTAAGGACAAGAAAACAATTGATTGCAAATGGATTTTTAGACCAAACGAGATTCTAATGGCAGTGTTGAAAAATACACTACACGTCTTGTCGCTAAGAGTTTCACACAGAAAGAAGGCATCGATTATAAAGAAACTTTCTCTTCAGTTTTATCAAAAAATTTCTTAAGGATTATATTAGCACCGGTAGCAAATTATGATTTAGAGCTCCATCAAATGGATGTAAAGACAAAGTTTTTCAATGGTGAGATTGATGAAACAATCTATATGAAGCAGTCAGAAAACTTTGTGATAGGTGTCCAAAGTTTATGGCGTGCCGACTCAAGAAATTCATTTATGAGCTCAAACAAGCATCTCGACAATGGTATTTGAAGTTTCACAACATAGTTATCTCATACGATTTTGAGTCTAACTTAGTTAATGAATGCATATACCTAGAATAACATGCATGACAATTAGAATAACATGTCTGACAACCATATTTTGTATGTTGGCGTTTTCCATTAACATACATAACCAAAATAAGTATGCATAGTAAAATCAATCAACATGCTTGCCAACTAGAATAACATGTCTGACAATCATATTTTGTATGCTGACATTTTCAATTAACATGCATAACCAAATAAATATGCATAGTAAATCAACTAACATTCATGAAAACTAGAATAATATGTGTCTGACAACCATATTTTGTATGCTGGCATTTTCAATTTACATGCATAACAACATAAAAATGAAGTTTAAGATAGAAATAGATCACGAAGATGGAGTAATGGCGCACGCGCGATAGAGATACAGGAAACATGCGAAATATGGAAAGAAACCGGAGATCGAAAGTTGGACAGGAGCGTCAGCGACATGAGCGTCCAACAATAGAAGATCTTCAGTCAGTATCGATCACGTATCAAACACGGTATCACTGAAACATTTTTCTTTTCTAAAACAAAAATATTTTCGTTTTTGTCTTATCTAAGCGCGCCACCACAAACTGACAACTGCTTCTCCTTCAATCTGATGTTTCGCATTTCGCTGATCTTATTTAGGCTGAAATTTTGTAGAGTTATAATTGATGATTTCACTCGTACAACGACCTTATAGTTTTCGTTTTTGTCTTATCTGAGCGCTCCATCGAACTGACAAACTCAACTGCTGCTGCAATATGATGTTTCGTATTTCGCTCAATTTACACATATGCCCTTGTAATTGGTGGCATTACTTTTGTACTTCCGTAATGCAGCACCTCATGTGTTATGTTAAGAAAAAAAAAAGTTATTGGAGAGGGAGAATAATATGTTGTGATTAGGGTCGCAAACGAATCGAATTCGAACGAACTAGCTTGTGTTTGAGTTTGATTTGAAATCAAATTCGAACTAGTTTGATTTGAAATAGAACAAGTTTCGAACGAACTGTAAGTTTGAGTTTGATTTGATACTGATTCGATTCGAATCGAATCGAACTCGAACTAATTACGAACTACAGATTTTTTTGTTGCTCAACTGGAAAGTAGTAAAATGAGATGACGAAGATTAGAAATATTATCTAATTGAAGAGGATGAAGAGTAGGATATTGGCGATGAAGAGTGTGCGTGTGAACTAATTAGAGAGTATCTGAATGAAGATGACGATGTTGGCATTAAAAATGCATGAACTATCTCTAATGAAAATGAATGTGAAGTAGATAATGTAGTTGAGAAAGGGAGAGAAAAATATCAACAACATTCGAACTATATAGTTTGCGAACAACATTCGAATGCAATGTGTCAAGTTTGAGTTTGATTTGATACTAATTTGAACGAACTCGTACCACAGACTACATATATATCAATAGTCTCGATATCATATGACGGTTCAGATCTCTCAAGATTCGAACTATTTTAGTTCACGAACGATTTCGAACGAACCGACTCTAGTTTGAGTTTGATTCAAAATCATTTCGAACTAGTTTGATTCGATTTGAAATTAATTTCGAACTGAAATCGAATGAACTAATTTCGAACTTTTCTTGAATCGAACTCGAACGAATTACGAATTTTTTCCTGCGGTCCTAATTGTGATGTTACATATTCTATTGATCTATTCCTTAAATGATAATTCTAGTACGTACCCATTTGATGATTATAAATTTACCTTTTTTTTACATACATTTATTTTTATAAAACTTGCTCAATTTAAAAAAAATGTTGCAGATAAGCTGCTCGTTTAATATAATGCACGATGGCCCATTAATTTTGGTCAAATTTGAAAATTCCATAATAAGACTATTGAAAACTCAACCATTTAAAAAATTTAATCACTTTTGTAGAAACTAATGAAATTGTAATTAACTCAAATTTCGTACATGTTTTATTAAAAAATTTAAATTCTATTGAGATAAAACACATTTTAATTTTATCTCTTTAATGTGGTTAAATTATAAATACATTATATCAAGTAAATTAATGGATGTAACTATCCTATAACAAATTCCATATTCTGTTAAAATAACAGCCTGGCATCAAGGCATCAAATGTATAAATTTTGCAAGCAAAACAAAACTAGGGATCGAAATTTTAAGACAAATTCAACCCGAAGAAATTTTAATTGTATGTTGGCTGAAGTTATGATGTTTATGCAAGTACGATAGAGCTTGTGTTGAAATTTAAAGACAACTTCAATCCGAAGAAAACGTTGTTCATACTAAAATCTATTTAGAGATCGAATTTTTTTTAATTCTTTTACTATTTTATTGGATAGGCTAAAAGTTCAATAATTCTTTTACTATTTTTTTAATTATTTTACTATTTTATTGGATAGGTCTATAAATCGTCATATCAATGAATATTTCACTCATCTAATAAAATAGTAAAATAATTTCAGAAAATGAAAACTTATCTTCAAATAAATTTTAGCATGAACAATAATTTCTACTGCTTGAATCGGAAATTTACACTTTAAAATTTAATATATACGATTGCAAGCACGATAAAACTTGTACTTGCTTAAGCACCAAAATAACACTCTTCCTTGTTTTTTCTGTGTTTGTAAAGACACGTTAGCAAGATCAGAATTTTTCGTATTTCGAATTTCACAAGGATTCATCTCAAAAGTTACCTAGAATGGTAAATTCGTTAAAATACTGATCACTAGTCCTGACATTTTATAGACTTGAAATTCCCATTTTAACCCCGAGAGAAACAGCCTATATATGAGCCGTTGTGCTAGGTGTCGCCATCACCAATTCAGAGCAGGCTCCTTCTCTGACAAGCTCTCTCCTCCATTTTCCCGCTATTTCTCCAAACACCTCTTCCTCTCTTTCTGTAATTTAGTTCTCTAGCAGATTGTTTATTAAGATTTTATTTCTTTACTCGATTTAGTTCTCGAATTGATATCCTTATTAAGATTTTATAGGAGCAGTTCGTTAGTTTCGATTAGATATGTTCTACTCTCACCAGCTCCTTGCGAGGAAAGCACCACTCGGCCAGATATGGTTGATATCTAGTCTTTTCTGATCTAATTTGAGCTAGCATTATGTTCAGTTTCTGATTGATCCGAGGTTCTTCTAGTATTTTGAAATCGTTCAATCTGATTTTTCAGGATGGCAGCAACGATGCACTCAAAGATAAACAGGAAGAAGCTTGACAAGCTCAACATCATTCAGATCTGGTGCGTTGTTTTGATCCTTACTTCTCTTTATTTCACTTTATTTTATTTCACCATCTGTTCACCTCTCTGTTTTTTGAGGTCTCTCTGTGTTCATCCGATTGAAGGCATATGAATAGTTTGAGTTGTTGACTCTGATTTTATTTTTTACCTTGCATCTTCCGATTTCTTATTTTTCAGTGAAGAGATTCTGAACCCTTCAATTCCAATGGCTCTAAGGCTCTCTGAAATCCTTATGGGTACGAAACAACATTCAAACTCCATTAATCTGAAATTTAGTGGTTTCTCTGTTATTTTTCCCCCTGCACACTAGTTATCCACCTTCATTAATTTAGGTGGAGTTGTTATTGTTTATGAGCGGAAGGTGAAGCTCCTCTATGGTTTGTATCTGTCTCTCTAATTTTCTTCTTTTCCAAATTTTAAAAACCTCTATTTAGTTCCTTTGAGATCGGAATAGAAACCTGGCATTTACCCGTTGCATTTCTTTCAAATTATCTCAAGTCCGTCATTTCAATTTTATCTCTATTTATATTTTTCTCATCTTTTTTTTTGTGCGCTTAATTTAATTTTAGGCTGAACTCAATGAAGTATGGAAAGCTAAGCTCGTCAAGGATTCTAATGTTCTCCCTAAAGGGAAAGCCAAGGCCAGGTATCTACTAACACTGATTAGTTAATTTACTGTTTGATAAATGGCTGATCTACAACTTGTAAATAGATATATATTTGTAAAATCTCAAAACAATCAAGTTAAACCAGTTTTATTTCGAGTTTTGTCATTGGGAACCAAGTCTGACAGATACGAGAAGAGTAAGGTGGTTGTTGTATAGTGATCTGATGACTGCTTTTAGTCACTATAGGTACGAATCAGTTACCTTGCCTGGGCCAGAGAACATTGATCCAGAGGTGGAGCCCACCCTGCCAGATTCTGATGCTTCATTTGCCGCTGTCAAATTGGGACATATGGTAATGCATCACTACTATAACTCTATAGAGCAAATAGGTTGTCTGGTTTTGTACCATGGATTCGATGTTGGTATATAACCACTACCCGAAGACATTTTTCGAGGGTGGATGTTCTCGTATTGAGTAAAGTTCTAAAGCACTCACAAGTTATTCACCCGGAGTTTTCACGGGCACTCTCACAACTCACTTAGAACAGATGGTGTTTCGCTCACTTCACCCTCTTATTTATACTAAGGAATACAATCATTACATGTACAAAAAGTCTACATCTATCCTCTATAGCTAATTGTAGCTCATTATGGCCACGGTACAAAAGTTCTTACACCCACGTGCTGTCTCTGACTTTGGTGGCCTCCTGTCAGATTTCTACTTTCGGCGTCTGTCAACTCAAGCTGTCAACTCGAGCTGTGAGTGATTCGGGTTGATCTTCTTGAATCCTCATATTCGGCTTTTTCAATTTCGGGTTGTTCGTCCCGAGTCCTCTTTGCCTTCGACATCTCGAGATCTTCTATCTCGATATGCTCCCGAACTACTCGGATTTCACCTCCCGAGTTCTTCTTACTACCCGAGTTCATTTTACTACCCGAACAGTGTTTCGGGCTGCCCTTCAGGTTCGGGGTCGGGTTCGAGACTTGGGGATTACAACTTCCAACATTCAACACAACAGTTGTTCGATAAAACGTCCCAAAGGCATCACAGGAAAAATAATCTATGCATGTAATTTACACAAGTAATTTGTGTATGTTAGACGTGCTCATTATATCTATAGCATGTAGGTGTTGGACCTATTGTCTCTGAAAAACTGGTTTCATTATTGGTTAGTCATTCTGACGTAGAGCTGGACCCACCTCAAGCCACCAGTGCTGAATCTAGTTCAGATTCGCAGCTGGACCCGCCTCAAGCTATCTTGGCTGATTCTGGTTCAGTATAGTTGCCACCAGTAAGACCACCTATCATCTTGACATACAAAAAACACAACAAATAATCAGTGACTCAAATTCAGAAATATTCAGTGATGGATTTAAGATGTCAAAAGATCTGTTGCATATTATAAAGATATTTTATTTCCTTATTTTATTTTCTTATTCTAGCAAGTTGTATTAGGGACAAGAATATTTTATTTCCTTAAGTTAGCAAATTGTATTAGGAAAGAATGAAGGTCTCTCTTTATCTAGTGGTGCTTCACACACCAGAGGGGATGCTGAATTCAAAAAAAGAAAACGTTTGAGGTTTTATCAACAAAATTTATCTTTTCGCTTTCTCCTTAATTTCTTGCTCTTTTCTCTATCCTTACCTGACAGCCTTGGAGTAGGGATTTGAAAGACTACTCGGTCACTATAGATACCGGCATCAAATTGGTATCATAGCTTAGTTAGATCAATACCGCTACGCACATCATGAATCCAACAACTGAACCGACCTTGGCAACTATTTTGGAGGCTATCCAGCAATCAAATGAACTGAACCAGCGTTCTCAAGAACAAATGATGCAGGCTCTCAAAACTTTGATGGGCCAACTTGCAACTCGACCAGAAGCACAACCAGTGGTGAGAAATCACGAGGAGAGGCCACCTAGAGATGGTCATTACAACCGATGGGATGGCGGTTTTCGAGTAGAAATTCCAGAATTCACGGGAGGTATAAGTGCTGATGAGTTCCTCGATTGGGTTACCACTATTGATGAAGTTCTCTCTCTCAAGGAAGTACCACCCAACAAGCAGGTCTCGCTGATTGCTATTCGGTTTAAAGACCGGGCAGCAGCTTGGTGGCAGGCATTTCGCTATAAGCGGTACCTCGATGGGTTTCCACTATTGAGAGATTGGATGAAGCTCAAGCAAGAGATGACTAGAGAATTTCTCCAGCTGAATTTTCGACAAACACTTTATCAACAACTTCAAGGTTTAATACAAGGCTCAAGAAGTGTAGAGGAGCCTTGTAGCGTGTACTCCTCTACACTTGTGGGAAACAGAGGAATAGCTTGTGGCTCGTTACCTGCACGAACTTCGACCTCAAATCCAAGATGCCCTCCATGTCCACACTATTGTGAACGTGGCTGAGGCTCAGACCAAGGCTCGAGTCATTGAGCGAACTATAGCCCGAAGTCGCGCAATTGCAACCAACAAGGGAATTATGGTTCCATCAGGCAACCTGAACGCACCTAGTCTAAAACCCGTCATTAACACGAACAATGCAAACAGAGCCATCTCCCAAATTGTCGGGGCACACTCAGCAAATTCTAGACCGAAACCTATGAATCGAAGATCTAACGTTCGTTGCCATCGCTGCCAAGAGTTTGGACATTACGCCAATGAATGCCCTAAGGCGCGTTCTCAGCTGTACATCAGCGAAGGAGTGGAATTAGAAGAACCTGACCTTTTGATAGAATCATGGGAAGAACCAGGTTGTGAAGGGGATGTCTATTACGTAGCTCCAGATGAGATTCAAGGTGAAAGCTTAGTCAGTAGAAGACTATGTTTAGCTCCAAAAACTTATGAGGATTGGAAGAGGCATGATATCTTCACAACAAACTGCACCATAGATAACAAGCGGTGCAAGGTTATTATCGACACAGGTAGCTGGGAGAATATGATTTCAGAAGAAGCGGTGCGAAAACTGGCTCTATCTATAGTCCAACACTCTCACCCTTATCACTTGGGATGGGTCAAACAAGGTACTGATATTCGGGTAGATAAAAGGTGTTATGTGAATCTAGCTTTTGGACCATATTACAAGACACAAATATTGGCAGATGTAATACCAATGGACGCTGCCCACCTCATACTCGGACAGCCTTGGCATTATGATAACCATGTTGTATACGATGGGAGAGCCCACACATATACCATACACACAGGTAACAAAAAGGTGATTGTGCAACCATTACAGCAAAGAGAAATAAGTGAGAAGAAAACAATAATATGCCAACCAAAAGAGGCTTTTGAAGAAGAAATGGCAGTTTCAGAATTTTTCTTTGTCGTTGTCTCTCGTACGTTTGCTGCCGTTGAAGCTGAGGGTTGTGTTCCATTTGAGGTTCATGAGTTGTTAACTGAATTTCAGGATGTGCTTGCTGACCTACTTGATGTCTTACCACCCATTCGCGACATACAACATCAAATTGATCTAATTCCTGGTGCATCACTTCCAAACAAAGCTCATTATAGAATGTCATCGCAGCAACATGAAGAGCTGAAAAAATAGGTACAAGAATTGTTAGATAAAGGTTTTGTGCGTGAAAGTATTAGTCTTTGTGATGTGTCGGCTTTTTTAGTGCCGAAAAAGGATGGGTGTTGGCGTATGTGTGTGGATAGTCGGGCAATTAATCGAATCACTATTAAATATCGATTCCCAATTTCCCGTTTGGATGATATGTTAGATCAATTGAGTGGTGCTAAAATATTTTCTAAAATTGACCTAAAGAGCAGATATCATCAGGTTAGGATCAAACCGGTTGATGAATGGAAGACTGCATTTAAAACAAAAGAGGGTCTGTTTGAATGGATGGTCATGTCTTTTGGGTTATCAAATGCACCCAGCACCTTCATGAGGATGATGAATCAAGTCTTACGACATTTTCTCAACGACTTTGTAGTGGTGCACTTTGATGACATTTTAATTTACAGTAAGATCAAAGAGGAACATAGGCAACATCTAAGGCAGGTCCTAGCAGCACTGAGGGACCAACAATTGTTTGTTAATCCTAAGAAGTGTGTGGCAAGTGGAAGAGCTACTGTTTTTAGGATATGTGATTACTGCAACCGGCATAATTCCTGACAAAAACAAGGTCCAGGTAATTGTGGAGTGGCCCAATCCTAGAACCATTACTGAGGTGCGATCCTTCCTTGGTCTAGCTGGGTTTTATCACAAATTTATCCGACATTACAGCCGTATAGCAGCACCTATTACTAATCTGTTGAAAAGGCCACAATTTGAGTGGAATAGCGAAGCACAACATGCGTTTGAAGAGTTAAAGGGTAAGCTAGTCTCTGCACCTCTACTTACACTTCCTAATTTTGAAAAATTGTTTGAAGTTGATTGTGATGCCTCCAAAGTTGGAGTGGGAGCTGTGCTCAGCCAAGAAGGAAGGCCTGTGGCGTATTACAGTGAAAAGTAAGTGGTGCCAAACTTAATTACTCGGTGTATGATTTGGAGCTATATGCAATAGTCAAGGCATTACAACATTGGCGATAATATCTCCTTCACCGTGAGTTTGTTCTCTTCTCTGACCACCAAGCTTTAGCATATCTGCAGGGGCAGCACAAGCTAAGTTCAAGGCATGCTAAGTGGGTTGCATCCTTACAAGAATTTTCATTTTCTATCGAGCACAAATCAGGAGAAGTGAACAAAGTGGCTGATGCATTGAGTAGGCGCCATGCATTGGTGGCTGCCATGACTGTGCATACTCTGGGGTTCGAGCACATTCGACAATCGATTCGTGAAGATGAAGGGTTTAAGACAATCATTGAGGCAATGGAGAGCAGACAACGAAGTGACTATTCGATGCATGATGGGTATCTGTTTCGAGGCTCTTGTATGTGCATACCAAATACTTCGCTTAGAATTCTTATCATCCAAGAACTTCACCAGCAAGGGCAAATTGGCCAAGAGAAGACAAGCTGGTTGGTGAATAGACAAAGATGTGAAGCTTTTTGTGAAAAGATGTAGGTTGTGTCAACAAGAGAAAGGCACTGATAGCAATAAAGGGTTGTATACTCCGCTGCCAATACCATCAGCGCCTTGGAGTGATGTGTCAATGGATTTTATCGTGGGGTTACCGCGCACCAAAAAGGGACATGATAGCATCATGGTTGTCATTGATCGCTTTAGTAAAATGGCAGTTTTCATTGCATGTAAAACAACTATGGATGCGTCCAAGGTAGCAGATCTTTACTTTGGTAATGTTGTGAGGCATTATGGTTTACCGACTTCAATTGTGTCGGATCGTGATGTGAAGTTCATGAGTCATTTTTGGAAGGAATTATGGAAGAAATTGGGGACTGTTTTGAAATTTTGTAGCCCGTACCACCCACAGACAGACGGGCAAACAGAGGTAGTGAATAGGAGTTTGGGTAACATTCTGCATGCTCAGGTTAAAACGTTGGGTAGTTGGGATAGTGTTTTGCCTAAGGTAGAGTTTGAGTTCAACAGCTCTATTAATCGCTCAACGGGTTACTCTCCATTTCAGGTGCTGTATGGGTTCAACCCAGAGGCCCTCTTGATTTGCTATCAATTGAGGGGCCAAATACTGGTACAAAGAAGGTGGGACAACTACTGGAGGAACTTTTCAACATACATGAACGAGTGCGACAGAATTTGAAAAATTCCTATGCTAAGTATAAGCAGCAAGCTGATGCTTCACATGTGGAGGCAAATTTTGATATGGGTGATCTGGTGTGGGCTTACTTGTCCCGTGATCGATATCCATTGGAGGCATACAACAAGCTCAAACCTCGAAAGTTTGGATCGTGTCAGATTTTAGAAAAATGGGGAGTAATGCATACCGTGTGCAGTTGCCCGATGACATGAACATCACAAATGTGTTTAATGTCAGGCACTTGTACCCTTTTCATGGAGATAACCCAATCTTGAGGGCAAGGTTTCAAGAGGAGGGGGAGTATGACGTAGAGCTGGACCCACCTCAAGCCACCAGTGTTGAATCTGGTTCAGATCCGCAGCTGGACCCACCTCAAGTTATCTTGGCTGATTCTGGTTCAATACAGTTGCCACCAGTAAGACCACCTATCATTTTGACATACAAAAAACGCAACAAATAATCAGTGATACTCAAATTCAGAAATATTCAATGATGGATTTAAGATGTCAAAAGATCTGTTGTAGATTATAAAGATATTTTATTTCCTTATTTTATTTTCTTATTCTAGCAAGTTGTATTAGGGACAAAAATATTTTATTTCCTTAAGTTAGCAAATTGTATTAGAAAAGAATGAAGGTCTCTCTTTATCTAGTGGTGCTTCACACACTAGAGGGGATGTTGAATTCAAAAAAAGAAAATGTTTGAGGGTTTTATCAACAAAATTTATCTTTTCTATTTTTCCTTAATTTCTTGCTCTTTTCTCTATCCTTACCTGACAGCCTTGGAGTAGGGATTTGAAAGACTACTCGGTGACTATAGATACCGGCATCACATTCCTTTTGGCATGTGAAAAACAACTTAATTGATCTTAACTGTGCTACTTTCTTGTCATATTAGTTAAACCAGCTAACAATGATTCTCTCTTGCTTGTTTTGAGTGTAGAGATTGGAGATTTGGATGAGCATTATATCCACATCAAAATCACCGATTATGATATCTCTGAAAATCATCACCAAGGTTTGTTATCTTTTCTTCTTCTGCGGCTGTATTTCTTTTCTGAAAATGGAAATAAATAAATAAAAAAAGTAACAAGCACTTCTGAAATAATTTGATTTGCAGCTCAAGCTGAGGACATCACTCTTGCTGACAACAAGGACTCAGTCTTTGCAGAGACCTTTCACTATGATCGTTTTGAAAGGTGATACAAATAAAAGGCAAATATATGCTAGTGTCATTTCAACAGATCTGACCTGTGAATTTTGATAGTGACATAAGAGAAGAGGAAATACACATTGATCTAACCACACCTCACGAACAAGAGATGCCCAACATCATACCATCACCACCTCGATATGAGAATGGTGCCCGGCAAGTTGATAACACCACTATGCGCTCCTCTCCTTCTCAACTCCCTGAGCCTACATGTAATGATGATGTCATGCTATTCGACAACACTACCAATCCTATAGGTTTGTGATAATCATAACAACAAGCATCGTTTTTTTACTTGACAAGTTTTGCTTGCACCAGCACTAATACTAAATGGTTGGAGGTTACTGGCAATAACCACGGTGCTGAAATTTGTTAGAATTATTTTGAAGTTGGTAATAAGTGACTGACAAAGCTTTTATTAATTAGTGCATTACCTCTGTTCTTACACAGGTGGATCTCCTGAGCAGCACGATGAGCAATGCCAAAAGGTTCTATTTTCCCATTTTCAGATTATTATTCTAAAATCATTAAATATAACTTCTTGAAATTTTTGTCCTAAATTACTCAGGTATATGCTGCTGAGAAGCCAAAGGCACCAAAGAGAAAAGCAGCTACAAACAAACTTTCAAGACTTCAATTGACAATGAGCAAAGCATGGTAGCTGGTACAGTGTACCAGTCATGGCTTAGGGAATAGGGATACATCTGACATTGTATCCAAAAGAAGAAAAGTCAATCAGGTATGCTCTTAACTCTCAATTTCAAATTCCCGACTATTTTGCAATTATTCTTTTCATGAAAATTGTTATCTTGTGAATTTTATAGTGGTAGTCAGTACTGGAAATTTTAGTCCATTGAAGTTTACATTCCTTTTTTTTAATGTATAGTCCTTAAGATAATATTCTCTTCTTTTGATAAAATTACCATCGCCATGAAACATACAGATTCCTTGTGCTCCAACATTGGCGACATTGGAGTTGCCACCTATCGCAATCATTACTGGGTATGAAAAGCTCCCTCCTGGCTTTTATTTTCCAAAACCCATATTGGAGCTATGGCTGGAATGTACTCGGCCAAAGCAGCCAGAAAGAGAAAATCGATCTCAGGGTAAACAGAGAGAAAACAACCCTTTCGTCTCCCAATAGTAAATGTTTGCTATGTTCTGAATAAAATTGTAATTTTGTCCTTGTTTAGAACCCCCCAAAAGCTAGAGTCCGAATCTGGTGCTCGTAAAAACCGTGTTTGTTTTCCTGCTTGTCTCGATCCGACCGTCACGGACGACTGTGATTTGATTCAGGGGGCAGATGCTTTGGCCGTTATATGAGTTTTGAACGGTCCAAATCGAAACAAGCAGAAAAACAAGCAGGAATTTACGAGCAGCAGATCCCGTTCCCAAAAGCTAGTAGACACATGTGTCTTGCTTCAATTTTGTAATTCTATTGTACACAATTCCAGTAGCAACAACTTGTTCTCGAAACAATTCCGCCATGTGTACTTGATTACAAGTACACGAAAGTCTTAATTTGCCACTCGAAAATATAAATAAGATTAATTTATCATACTTAATTTAAGGAAAAGCACACACATTTCACACAGTACATGAACATTCAACAAATACATATATATAATCCAGCGTCTGGATACAAAGTTTACAGCGAAAGCTAAACAAAAATAAAATATATAGAGAAGATGACGATCCCATCAAAAGACGTGAGACCGACCATAGCTAACCTACTACATCCTAATCTTAACAAAAGAAATGAAAGAAACAAATGCAGTGATCCTCAAATCCTAGTGCTCTCCTCTGAACATCAAAAGAACCCCTGCTCCTTATATGGACCCCACAACCATCGTGGAACGTGAATAATTTATAAAAATTATTCAGTGTGAATTAAGGTCCAGCCTTTGAGTTTATATTCGATTCAAGGTTGAACCATTCACATTTACTGAGATTTACTATAATTAAATTACTACACCAAAATGTGCATTAGTTAACCATTCACATTTTTAATAAATAAGTCTATCCAAAAAGACGATACGAGAATGAAACCCAAAAATAATATGAGGAATAATAGTATATATAGATAGTAATATGAACAATGTCAAGTCTCCCAGACAAAGGAACAATTTGTCAAATTAGAAACCCCGATGTAGAACTTCAGGATTCGCCTCCTCAGACGGGTCGTAATCAAAAGCCTAAGGGTATTATTAGGCGAGTATCAAATCAACCACAGGCCTAACGTAATCGTTAGACGGGTCTTAAATCAACCACATCCCAACTAAACTATGAGTTTTCAGAACGAAACGCCCTAGTAAAATAGAGCGGCTTCATAGAGCACACGCTCGGTCAATAAGCGAACCGAGAAGCCTACCCTCACAAAAAGAGAAATTAATAAATAAAGCTCTCGGTCTCAGCCGTCATACGGAAATAAGGAACCGACTACCCATTTGAATAATAATAAAAATGGAACTCCCTATACTAGTTAAAGTCAAGGGGAGGCCCAGATTTCCTCGTTACCCACTAGGAGTTAATAGAGGAACCCCTTCGAATATTTAGAGATCTCGAAACATCGGCTAATAGAAATATATAAAGAATGTAATATCTCCAATACTTCACATATGACACGCATACTCTAAACTGAGAAACCGAACCTTAATCACTCAAGAAGAAGTATTATAACACTTATACTAATAAGGAATTTTGAGAATAAAACTCTCGAACTGGCACTACGAGCCACCAAGTGATGAACTCGTTTGGTGGGCATCAGCCGAATGTCTATGAAGACATCCTGACGAGGGGACCCCACAGGCGAATCTGTTTATCATATGTAATCCACCCGTCGCGATGCCCTCACACTACATCCAGCTGGTGATCATCGACCTGACTCTCATCTCTCCCGACGAATATATATAAATATATATTATTTTATACACATCTACCTATAAGTAGCTAATAGCCTAATATGACATGGGATGTAAGTTTGTCTCGATAGTTGGTACAGTTACCGGTATGCAAATTATGACAGTTCAAGTACTACGGGCCTGATTAGTCATTGTTGGTATTTTGGTGCCGCAATTCAATTTAGGTAAGTCTGGTAGGTCCTAATAAATGAAAGGAATATAAGCCCCAAGAATCCACACCTATTAAAGCGGCATTGCAGCGTTGATATCTAAGTGTTACTTGGGGAAACTTCTGCAGTGCCATTGACTCTGTCCGCGCCCACGTGGTCAAGAGTCACCTTGTCTTCCGCGACCGGACATCAATTTACTAAACTTCCTATTTGACGTTAGGGTTTATCAGTCTAATGTATTGTAAAATTCTTTAACTTATGAAATCAGATAAGATAAAATCTAGATGTTGGGACGTCCTTGATGCTCCTAATGTAATATCATTATTGTGTTTACTTAGTCAAATCTCTGTGCAGTGTCCTGTCTGCACAGAGGGCATGAAAATTATATTCCTACAATTTTCTATTTCTTTACTTAGTGGTCACTTTTATCTATTTATTTAATTAAGGTCTTAATTTATGTGCTTGCTAATGTTCTGACATAACTATATTGTTAAGACGATATCCTATAGAATCAACAATAAAGGAATAGCACGAAGCAAGCATGCTATAAATTCAACCACTTTTAGTTGTGCACTTTTATTATTAAACTAACAAAAGAAGAAAGGAAAATAGTTAATTAGATATTAACTAATATGTGTGTATTTATATTATTTATGTGTTTATAGAGAAATTGATCAATATATATGTCATTGTGATTAAACAATTACTTAGTCATAATTATGTGTATATCATATGTAATGTGGTTAATGTGACATAGAGAAATTGATCAATATATATATTTATTTTTATATTGTTACTTAGTCATATTTGTGTGCGTTCCATATGTAATTAGATATATCGTGAATGAGATGTGATATAGAAAAATTGATCAATATATAATGTTTTAATTAAATATTCACTTAGTCATATTTGTGTGCGTGCGTATCGTACGTAATTAATTGTGCATTGTATTTTTATGTGATATAGAGAAATTGATCAATATATATTATTATTATATATATAATCTTACTTAGTTCAATCATGTTGGTGGTGTGCGATATTTTATTAATATATATATAATGTGTTTAATGTGTTTTATAATTAATTAATCGTGTTATTATAAATATTTAATTAATTTAATCATCGCGTATAATTGCAAGTCAAGTGTCAATATGTCAGATACGATGTCGTACCTAAACAACTATTCTACCATATAGCTATGTCGTGTATTATTCGTTATGTTGTTTTGTGCTAAATATAGTATAGAAAAATATATAGAAACACAAGTTGGTTAATTTTAATTATTATTTTGTTTGTGTTAATCCAGTGTGGGATCGAAAGTCCGTACTCGTGCGTCATAGCCGTAGCTCGTGCTGCACGGACTTATGGTCGTCATTTCCCAATATATCTTTCTCGGTCCTTTTATTTTCGGGTCTAGTTACTAAGTATTTTGGACTAGACCACTAATTTTGTAATATCTGTTAAAATACCCAATCTCGACCCAAATTAGGTTCCAGGCCCAAAACACTTAGAACTATTTTATTTATTTACATTTATTATCCAACAAGGTCCAATAGTATTTGTTTGGGCCCAATGGGCTCTAACGACCCAAAGGCCATTTTGTTATTATTATTTAAGTGTAAGGGTCCATTTAGGGTCCAATTAGTTATCTTATATTAGAGATTTTAACTAAAGCCCTAAGGCCCGTCAGAAAATTTATTGGGCTCAGACATCACCCTGAGTCCCAAATCCCTCACGCAACAGCAAGCCCAGCACACAAAAAAATCAGGCTGCACTGAAACAAATACTACAGTACTAGTAAACAACAACCCAGCACCCAGATTCACACAAATAAAGCATAGCTGGCACATAACTAAATCATACAACAAGTTCAGTTACAGTTTTAGGTTGCACTAAGGAATACCAGAAATGTATCAAGCTCCTTAACAGTTTGATTATGGTATCAGTAAAGCAAGTCATAATTCAATTCGCGTGCCAGTTACCAGATTATTTAGCAACCCACGTTGTAATAAGGGATTGTGCACAAAATTATCTAACAGTGGTTCGAAGCCACTGCCATCACAATTGTGGTGTAATTAAATCGATCAAAATAAGGGTAAGGCCCAAAGCCGAGAATCAAGATAGCACAACCCACAAGCAAATCAGACAGCAACAATCAAGCAAATCAGACAGCAAGGACAGAGACAGAAAAAGAAATCATAATATCCAATTGTTCAGGATTATTTATCAGTACAAGAGTCGAGTTAAAGGTGTTTGGGGTAGCAAGGCACGAGTCTCGTGCTAGAGGAACGTTTTAGATCTGTCGCCTCGATACGCCGGCCTCTACCTCCCTTCTTCCTCTTTTCTTTTCCTCTGTTAGCACTCGAATTTAGTTAGCCTATCTCAACTCATGAGCCAAAACAATCCCAGAAGAGAGACGAGCAGAGAGGGGGTGCCCTTTTGTAGAAAGGAGGGAGGCCATGTCGTAAGAGAGAGGTTTTGAGAGGTCGGGAGCAGAGACATAGAGGAAGAGGTGACAGGAGTGCTTTGCACTCGAGTAGAGGTACACGAGCTATTTATCTCTCGAGTACAGGATCGGAGACCTGAGCCTGCCGGATCTCATCCCGTAGGGATTGTGCACAAAATTATCTAACAGTGGTCCGAAGCCACTGCCATCACAATTGTGGTGTAATTAAATCGATCAAAATAAGGGTAAGGCCCAAAGCCGAGAATCAAGATAGCACAACCAACAAGCAAATCAGACAGCAACAATCAAGCAAATCAGACAGCAAGGACAGAGACAGAAAAAGAAATCATAATATCCAATTGTTCAGGATTATTTATCAGTACAAGAGTCGAGTTAAAGGTGTTTGGAGTAGCAAGGCACGAGTCTCGTGCTAGAGGAACGTTTTAGATCTGTCGCCTCGATACGCCCTCTACCTCCCTTCTTCCTCTTTTCTTTTCCTCTGCTAGCACTCGAATTTAGTTAGCCTATCTCAACTCATGAGCCAAAACAATCCCAGAAGAGAGACGAGCAGAGAGGGGGTGCCCTTTTGTAGAAAGGAGGGAGGCCAAGTCGTAAGAGAGAGGTTTTGAGAGGTCGGGAGCAGAGACAGAGAGGAAGAGGTGACAGGAGTGCTCTGCACTCGAGTAGAGGTACACGAGCTATTTATCTCTCGAGTATAGGATCGGAGGCTTGAGCCTGTCGGATCTCATCCCGTAGGGTAGGCCGGATGGTCAAAGGAGCGACCATAGCCACATCGAAAGGTCCGGGATCGGATTAGATCCTATCTGACACAGTCACCATCAGGTCTAAACATCGCATATCCTCGAAGAGATGGTGCTGGTCAGTAAGAAGAGTCGCCAAGTTGGCGCTACTCTTCCTACTCAGGGCATCGGCCACGACATTGGCATTGCCCGGGTGGTACAAGATCTTCATCTCATAATCTTTCATGAGCTCAAGCCAACGGCTCTGGCATAGGTTGAGCTCACGCTGTGTAAACACATACTTGAGGCTCATATGATCCGTGAAGATCTTGCACCTAGCCCCATATAAGTAGTGGCACCAGATCTTCAAGGCGAAGATTACTACGGCCAACTCAAGATCGTGGGTCGAGTAGTTCCTCTCGTGAGGTCTAAGCTATCGTGACACATATGCGATCACGTGGCCATCCTGCATCAAAATGCACCCGAGTCCAAGTCGGGATGCATCTGTGTACACCGAGTACTCCAGATCAGGGACAAGCATGGCTAATACAGGAGCAGAGACAAGGCGTCTCTTGAGCTCCTCCAAGATCTGCTGTCGCTCAGGGGTCCACTAAAAGCGTACAACCTTCTGTAATAGCTGCGTCAAGGGTGTTGCTAGCACTGAAAATCCCTCGACGAATCTCCTATAGTATCATGTGAGCCCTAGGAAACTACGCACCTCTGTCTGAGTGATCGGAGGCTGCCACTCAGTGATCGCAACGACCTTCTGCGGATCTATCGCAAGTCCTTTCTTGGACACAATGTGTCCAAGGAACGCGACCTGCTCGAGCCAAAGCTCGCACTTGGAGAGCTTAGCATATAGCTTGTGCTCTCGCAAGCGCTGCAACACCATCCTAAGATGACGTGCATGCTCGTCACGGGTACGTGAATAAATGAGTATATCATCTATAAAGACCACTACGAACTGGTCCAGATAGTCTGCGAACACGCTGTTCATGAGGCCCATGAAGTATGCAGGCGCATTCGTCAGTCCGAATGACATGACCAAGAACTCGTAGTGTCTGTATCTGGTACGAAAAGCTTACTTCAGGACATCGCAGTCGCTGATGGTCAACTGATGATACCCAGATCGTAAATCAATCTTAGAGTATATCTGTGACCCCTGCAACTGGTCGAACAAGTCATCGATCCGAGGTAGTGGATACCGGTTCGGCACAGTGAATTTGTTCAACTCCCGATAGTCTATGCACATGTGCAAGGTACCATCATTCTTGCGCACGAACAAGACTGGAGCACCCCAAGGTGAGGTGCTCGGTTGGATTAAACCCTTCTCCAAGAGTTCCTCCAACTGAGTCTTCAGCTCTCGCAACTCTGCGGGGGCCATACGATAAGGGGCACGAGCCACAGGCGTCGTGCCCGGCTGGAGCTCTATGCAGAACTCCACGTCTCATCGTGGGGGTAAGCCGGGCAAGTCACCGGGAAAGACGTCAGAAAACTCACTCACAACAGGGATAGTAGCTATATCCACCTCCTTGGCATCCGTCGAAACAACATATGCCAAGTAGTAGTCGCATCCCGACGAAATAAGATGCTTCGCCCGGAGGGCGAATATAACGGACACTCGCGAACTGGGGTGGGTACCACGGAAGTAATATGGCTCAGAGGTGATGCTACCAAACCTCACACTACGTCTCTCACAGTCGACTACAGCGTAATGTGTAGTCAACCAATCAAGCTCGAGTATCACGTCGAAATCACGAAGATCAAGTACGGTGAGGGCCACGGGTAGATCTCTGCTCACAATCCTGACCAATCGATCATGGCAGACACTATTTACAGTGACAGACTTCCTGAGGGGAGTGTGCACCTCCACGACTCGTGTCCTACGGTTGGTGGGCCAATCATGGGCTCTAACGTAAACAGAAGCGACGAAAGAATGGCTAGCTCCCGTATCGATAAGTACAAATGCGGGGCTGCCTGAAATTTAAGCATACCTGCAATGAGTGTGGCGTCTGGAGTCTCCTCTTAGGCGTACTCCTCGCCATAGTCCTCGGGTGTGGTCTCATCAGCCACCAAGGCATGAACTTGGGCCACCGATCGTGTGGTCGGTGTCCGTCCACCACGCGCTCCGCCTCGGACGAACCCCCGCTGGAGCTGGCCTGGTAGTACGAGATGGGCACTGAGGTGCCCAATGATCGGGCTGCTGGCAGATGTGGCAGACGCCGGATCGAGGAGGAGAAGTCTCGGCTGAGATTGTCTATGTTGTGCCTGAAGAGGTCTCGGAGGGTACTGTTGTGGCCTCCGGTTATGTAGGGTAGAAAGTGAGGTAAAGGTGGAGGGGGAGGCTCCATCAGTGCGAGGTCGGACAGTGCAGGTTGCGGCCCGCGCACCAATAAGGCCCTCCTGATACTCGGCCTTATCTAGTAGAAACTCGACCGAGGAACTAGGGAAAATGTCGAACACACTCGCAAGGGCTGGCTGAAGTCCTCGAATGAAACGTGCTCGACAGCGAGCGGGGTTTGCCACCAACTCTGGCGCATAACGGGAGAGTCTAATGAACAACTCTCTGTACTAGCGCACCATGCGAGATCCAGTCAGGGTCTCAAAGTGGTGACATAATGCTAAGAGCTGATACTCTCCCATGAACCTAGCACGGAAGCGATCCGAAAAATGCTCCCATGACATCGCTCGGACGCCTCCAGTGTGCTGAGGCTCCTGGGTCGCCCACCAATACCGAGCATCTCGCTCGAGCAAGGTGGTCGCCAACTCGGCCATAAAGGCCTCGGAGGTACGAGACAAATGGAAAGTGGCCTATACAAACGCAAGCCACTCCTTAGCGACATCATATCCGCCGCTGTTATCATACCCGGGGGTATGGTGCCGCTCGAACTCCCGTAATGCATGTACGAAATGGTCTTGTGCATGATGGGTCTCAGATGTGCTCGATTGAGAAGTGAACTGGGCCAACCCAGCAAAGAAAGCATGCATGAGCTGGGCTGGGTCAGTGCTAGGCGTAAACACAATGAGGGGTGGTGGCTGAGGCACCTGCTGCGACTGTACCGCGAGCTGGTCCCTAGCCACAGGGCAAGGGTGAACCGGGGGAGGTACCGGTCCAGGTGGTGCAGAGTGTACAGAGGCCGCCCTCTCGGGTACGACCCCTGTCGGGATGGGTGGTGGAGGAAGAATAGAGCGGGTGTGAGGACCTACTGTTGTGCGTGAGAGATGGGTAGAACTGGCGGTGTCTCTAAGGTCACCCTCCCTCGCGGCAGCGCGAGAGGGTGTAGGGACATGGGCATCCTCAGCACGGGCTGGGGGAACCCCGGGGACAGGAGCGAATGCAGAAGGAACCTGGCGAGCCTGTTAGCTCCTAGTGTGAACCATGATGTGAGAATGAAGATCTGAAAAATAGGATAAGTATTAAGTTTTGTTACAGCTTAGTTTTGTGAAGAGTTTTCGTGTATCATTGAGTTCGTGAGAACTCCTTTCGTCTAACTCGGTATTGAGTCACGTGACATGAAGTTGGGAATCTGCAGCCTAGCGCTGATAAAACGAACAAATATCATCGCTCCGAGACGACATCTTTCACACCAAATCTGATGATCCTCGTGTCTTTACAAGAATTGTGTCGTAACAAATGTACGTCTTGCGCTGACATAAGTAACCGCCGAGTGCTACTGAACTCGTACTCGAACGTCATTACTAGGCTCGATCACAACTTACCAAATGGTCTAGATATCAAATATCGAAGTATCAGACGAATTGTACTGCGTCACGAGATCACAATCTACGAACTCCTATGACCTATCCTCACTCAGACCTAATCGGATGACATGTATTATTACGTGTGCTTATACTGACTTCAGCCTTGGAAGCAGGTGGCCACATTAGTACATGACTGATATCGTGTCTTAGCACGACAAATCAACCTGGCTCTGATACCACCGAAGGATGTCACACCCCAGAAATATTAACTAGCTTAGGGGTGTTAATCCCGCCACGTGTACTTGATTACAAGTACACGAAAGGCTTAATTTAATGTTGAGAAAATCATGTCAGATAGAATTATTATATTCAATTTTAGGAAAAAGCACACACATTGAACACACAATACATGAACATCCAACAAATATATATATATATATATATATATATAGGCTAGGGTACTCCATGGAGCACCAAACCGCTAATGCTCCACATCGTATCTCCAATTTGAAAATTTCAACGACCGATCTGAACCGTTGAACATGATCTACATATTTAAAACTACTTGGAGATTGAATTTATATTTTTTGAATTTTTTTGCTATTTTTTAGAGAGGTATGAAAATCACAACTTTTATTGGTTTATAAATTGTTTGATTAGCAACTTTTCTACCTCTTTAAAAAAATAGCAAACAATTTCAAAAAAATATAAAATTCAATCTCCAAGTAGATTTTAATATGTAGATTATGTTGAACGGTTCAGATTTCATGTAGATTTCAAAAAAATATAAATGGCAAATTGGACACAAATGTAACCCTAAGATTCTTCATGCTATGGGCATAGAGGAAGATACTGAAGATACTGATCTGGAGGTGAACAATTGTGCAATAGAAGATGAACCATTAAACTATGAGGCAGTTGATCCAGCAAGGATTACCATTTGTACACAGGCAAATACCATTTCTACCCCTCAGAACACCAAGTGGCCAAGAACATTCAAGTTTAAAGGTCAAGTGAAGGAGATACCCATTTGTGCACTCATTGATAGTGGTAGTACCCATTCTTTTGTAAATCCTGAAGTTATCAAGGCCTTGCAATTGGAAACAATCCAAACTGAACCCATGTTAGTCACCATTGCTGATGGAACTCAAATGAACTCTTCCCAGATATGCAAAGCCTTACCCTTTTCATTACAAGGACAAAAATTCCAAGCTGATATGAGGGTAATGAGTGTGCATGGGTATGATTTGATCCTGGGTATTGACTGGTTGGCTTCTACAGGCCTAATGACTATAGATTGGTCTAGAGGCATCATACTCTTTCAGTATCAAGACAGGACCTGTAAAACTGCAAGTAGAGGAGGTAAAAGCTGAGGTTAAGTTGTGTGAGCACCAAATTGACCTAGAGAATGAAGGTAAGAAGGGTCATCAAGTTTTTGTAGCTCATTTGTTCAGAATAGACCATATAGAAGAAACAACTAAGAGAAAGGTTCCTCCTTTGATATCAAAACTTTTGCAAGAATTTAAGGCTATATTTGAGGAACCCAAGGATCTGCCCCCTGTCAGAACTATTGACCATCAAATTCCTTTAAATCCTGGAGCCAAGCCTATAGCTTTGAGACCATACATGTTCTCTCATTTTCAAAAACTGGAAATTGAGAAAATAATTGGGGAACTGCTTCAAAAACTCATTTATTCAACCCTCTACCAGTCCCTACTCATCTCCAGTCTTGCTGGTTAAGAAAAAGGATGGTTCATGGCGTATGTGCATTGATTATAGGAGGCTAAATGATGATACCATCAAAAACAAATACTCTATACCCATCATTGAGGATTTGTTGGATGAATTGAAGGGTTCTGAATACTTCACCAAATTGGATCTGAGGGCTGGTTATCACCAAATCAGAATGCACGAGAGAGATAGGTTCAAGACAGCATTTCAGACCCATGAAGGCCAATATGAGTTCAATGTAATGCCATTTGGACTCACCAATGCACTAGCAACCTTCCAACATCTAATGAACTCAGTATTCAAACCCTATCTAAGGAAATTCGTATTAGTGTTCTTTGATGATATACTTGTCTTTAGCCCTGACCTTGATGCCCATGTTTCACATCTGAGGCAAGTATTCACAGTTTTGTTTGAGAATCAGCTGTTTGTTAAGGAGTCTAAGTGTGCTTTTGATGTAAGGGAGATTGAATATCTAGGTCACATAATTTCTAGGGAGGGAGTATCCACAGATCCTAAGAAAATCCAATCAATGCAAGAATGGCCAGTACCAAAGAATATCAAGGGATTGAGGGGGTTTTTGGGATTAACTGGTTACTACAGGAAATTTATTAGAAACTATGGCATTATTTCTAAACCTCTCACTGATCAGCTCAAGAAAGATGCTTTCCTATGGAATAAAGAAGCTCAATTAGCCTTTGAAGAGTTAAATGAGGCAATGCTCAAAGCTCCAGTGCTTGCATTACCAGATTTTAGCAAGGTATTTGTAATTGAGACAGATGCCAGCAAGGAGGGGTTGAGTGCAGTGTTAATGCAAGACAACAAGCCAATTGCCTTCATGAGCCAAAAATTGGGGAAGAGAAATAGTGCATTGTCCACCTATGAGAAGGAACTCTTGGCATTGGAGATCCTATTTAATGGGAAGTCATTTCATCATCAGGACTGATCACATCAGTCTGAAGTTTCTTTTGGACCAAAGGGTTCACACTAGCTTACAGCATAAAGCATTGAGCAAATTGTTAGACCTTGATTATGTAATTGAGTACAAGAAAGGAAAAGAAAATGTGGTAGCAGATGCTCTCTCAAGAAGGGATAGTGAGGAGACAGTGACAAGGGAAGAAGCTGAGGGCAAGCACTTGAAGGCTATAACTGAACTCAAGCCTACATGGATGAGTGAGGTACAAGATAGCTATCAAGGTGACACATGGATTGAGGGATTATTCAAAAAAATGGAAGAACAAAATCAGAATAGAGCCAATGAGGAAGGAGCTGAAGGTGAAACACAATTATCACAACATCAAGGAATTCTTAGAAAAAAGGGGAAAATTTGTGTGGGCAATTTTGGAAATCTTAGAACTCGAATTTTAGAAGAATTGCACTCTTCCTTACTGGGTGGTCACTCAGGAATCACTGCCACCTATCAAAGGGTTAAAAGGAATTTTTACTGGCCTAATTTGAAAGAAGAAGTGCATCAGTTTATCAACAAGTGTGATAATTGCCAAATGAACAAATCTGAACATGTCTTGAGCTCTCGCCTCCTCCAACCTTTACCCATACCTGAGGAAGCTTGGACAAGCATATGCATTGATTTTATCACAGGACTGCCAAAGTCAGAAGGGAAAGAGGTGATAATGGTGGTAGTAGATTGTTTCACCAAATATGCACATTTCATATCCCTATCTCACCCTTTTACTGCCAAAACAGTAGCACAAGCCTTTTTGGATAATATTTACAAGTTACATGGGTTACCACAAACAATTATTTCAGATAGGGATCTTATCTTTACTAGCAGATTTTGGAGAGAGTTGATGGAAAAATTAGGGGTTAAATTAAATCTCAGCACTGCTTATCACCCTCAGTCTGATGGCCAGACAGAACGAGTTAATCAATGCTTAGAGCATTATTTGAGGGCTATGTGCTTCAATCAACAGAAACAATGGCATAGGTGGTTATCCATGGCTGAGTATTGGTACAACACTTGTTACCATACTGCCATAAAGTCTTCTCCCTTCAAAGCACTGTATGGTTATGAAGCACCCCAATTAGCCATAGGCAGTGTTCCAAAAAGCCAAATAGAAGCTGTAAATGAAACTTTAAGGAGTAGAGAGAAAATGATCAGACAATTGAAGGTTAATTTGGAAAAGGCTCAAGAAAGAATGATATTCTATTCTGATTTGAATAGATCAGAAAGGAAATTCGATGTAGGGGACTGTGTATATCTGAAAATATAGCCATACAGGCAAGTTTCAATCTCGGGCATGCATAATCAGAAGCTTAATCCTAAGTTTTTTGGACCCTATGAGATAATTGAGAAAATCGGTACCGTAGCCTACAAACTGCGATTGCCTCTTGATTCTTCTATTCATTCGGTATTTCACGTTTCACAATTGAAGGCGAGAATTGGGCAAGGTCAGGCAATATCTCCTTCTATACCATTAGTTGGAATCCAACCACCTCGAATCAGACAACCAACAGCCATAGAGACGAATGGCAAAGGTGGGTAATGCTGTGGAGCCTCAGATTCTGGTTCAATGGGAGCAGCAATCAGCTGAAGAAGCATCGTGGGAAGATTACCAAACTATTAAGGAAAGGTTTCCAGAATTTATTCTCGAGGTCGAGAATCGTTTCAAGGGAGGGGGAGTGTAACAGATGTTACTGACATAGCCGTTGGAGCGCCAGAAGAAGGGAAGAGAAGAAGAAAGGAGAGGGACGCTGACAGCAGGGACCCACAATTTAATTAAAACTGAAAACATCAGCTCCTCTCATCTAAATCAAGAGACCAAGATCTGACGGCTATAATTGAACGCGGAAAAATAAAAGAATATTAAAAGAAATTCAGTTAGTTAGGTTAATTAGATGACGTGGCAAGAGGAGAGTGATTAGATCAATTGTTTAGGAATTATTCAGATCAGATTACAGGATTGGTATCGTATATATATGAATTGAGATTGTAACGGTACTGATCATGAAATAGAAAATCAATTTGACTCAATTTTGCTCTCGTTTCCATTACTGTCGTAAACCATTAGCGTAAACCATTAGCAGCTGAGTTCCTCAGTTCTTAAATTCTGATTCTTGAATTGAGAAGATTTAACATAGTCAGATGAATTAGACCTGACAGTTCTTAATCATCAATCATCATTATTGTGGGGTATTCCGCTGAAACGACTTGCATGCTGCAACCTTTTTAAATCGAAACCATTTCAACAGATCTAACAATTGTAGTGCTCGAAAGAGTTTTCTAGTTCTGTTGAGTCCACAGAAGATCAATGGCTTAGAGATGGTCGTAAAGTTGCAAGTGCATACAATGGTTTCGCCAGGCACTTCAAACTAAATTGAGCACGACAATGGCCTAGATTGTTTGCATAGGCATAAAACACAATAGGCAACATTCATAGGAACGGAACAACATAAATATATTACATCAGTGTCTTCACAAAACGAATCAAACAAACAAACAAATAACATATTTCATATTTCATCTCTTACACTTGCGCATTAAAGGAAATCATATGTACACAGTACACAGGTGTAAAAAGGCCTTGAAAAACTGATAGATAAAAAGACCATGAAGCTGAATAACCTATGCATTCTTTGGGCGCTGCTTCATGCTCTCCAAGCTAGAGATAATAAGACCTAGTACATAGTAAAATATTGTTTTGATGCATGTCGTGATAAAATTCCAGCATGAAGAGGGCCAATACCATGGGTATAATAGCCTAAAGAAGAGACTTATCACATGCCGAGGATAACTCCCCACCTGTTTCAAGACAAGGTGGATTATGTAGGTGATTTTAGCTTAAAACAGTCCAGATAAGTGAAATTCAAGCAAATAAATGGGGCTGATATTATATATGGTACTGGTAAGGACAGAAAAAGTTTTTGCTAACTAGAAAAAATAATTACAAAGCTCTAGAAAGAAAGGGAAAAAAAACAGGAAATGCAATTACACATTTACACTTGTTAACTTCCAAAACTGCCCCCACAAATTCTGCAATCATTGGTTCACTTCCACTGTTACAGCAATTACCAGCACCTGAACATGCTAAAAGGGACAGAATTGCACCTCGGTGTGTTTTGTGTTCTTTTTCCTTGTACCAAGGGTTAATATACTTTTAGAAAGATAATAAAACTAAGTGGTTTCACCCATAACAATCATTTTTCTTTTGACTAGCAAATTGACTTCCAAAGTCAATTGACTTACAGGAAAGAGGAAATCAAGAGTGTTCCAAGCAGCATGTCTGACGGCACGGGTTGGGTAAGCGGGCCCACCAGGAGACGTGAAACTATACAAGCATGCCTTTAATCTTGTGCTTGTGGCCATTCTCAATTCCAACCCTACAATAAAGTTTCAGCAAAGATAAATATTATAGAGTTCAGACAAACAATTGAAGGCACTATTGCAGTGGCGCTGATTACAAATTTGCAGACCTTGAAGAACACCCATTCGAGAGAGGTAGTGAACTAGTACAGGCTCTACTTTCAACTTTTGAAGCTGGAGAAATTAAAAAGAATGTTGAGAGAGTCAAATAATAGAAGCTATGTTCTATACATGTAATGATTATGCTAAAGTAAATTCTGAATATTCCAAGTTCTAAAGAAAAAATTCTAGATTCCATCTGTACCATGTCAGTGAGCTCGATTACAAAATAATCAGCCGGCCCACCAACCAAGAAAGAGTTTGGGAATGTTGGAAACTGCATCAGAAAAGTTTGAAGTAGCTCTTCCACACCTGAAGTAAAACACACAACATGATAATATATATATACAATAGCATAAGCCAATGGTATTATGACCACACTTTATGCGTGCAGTACACCAATCATGAAGATCTGTCAGGGAATCCTCCGCTTCCATTTCAACTATCATGACTGGCCAAATTACCCTCATAAATAATCAACAGGGCAGTTTGGTAAGTTCTTAGGAGATAAGAGACAACAGTGGTTGGGTAGGTAAGAGATCAATATACAAACCTAAATCATAGAAGAGAATAAACCTCGACAATAGATGATATAGGTCTCTACGTGCCTGAAAATTAAAATAAGAGTGTGCGTGAAATAGAATAAATCAACAAGTTATTAGGAAGTTCAACTCAAACAAAAGTAGGTTAACAGCATGTAAAATGAGGTGACAATGGTTTATAGTAAGCCATTACAATAGCAACTGACTGGTTGGGTCCTTTGCACCACCCTGTATCCAACTTCTTTCTTTTGTAAATATGACACTAAAAGAGAACCTGTAAAGAAATTTTATTGCTCCGATTTGGGATTAATGCCACTTCCTCCAGAAGATACTGTTTCAATAAATAAGCAGATCTTAATTTAAATTTCACAATTGTGATGGTAAAATTTTTGCTGAAAGAGAAATTGTATAGTTATTACTTACACGAAATAATGAAAAAAAGTGCCTTGTATTTGTTTGTATGTCAATCCTGATATGAAAAACAAGGAAACATACCATTAAAAGCTATAACAAAACTGTGTATCTGCCATCCATCAATCTCATTTTCCTAACAAAATTAAAAAGAAAAGGCTGCTATCTCCAAAAATAATGGACCAAGAAACATGATAAGAAATGCTAAATATCCATACCAGAAAACATCATTGGCACCTTGAACAAGTGCTGAACCATAACGTATTGATGCCTCACTCTCATCTATCGGCACTTCAAACAACTAACCAATTTTACAATTTTTCAGAAATCAGAAATGAATATAAATGTTAGTTCTCAGGCTTTCACCAATCTCAAGTCAGTTGCAATCAGTAATAGCTTGTTATTCCACTGTACAAGTACTAATTGTCTAACTTGTTGCATATACACGATTCATTTATAGTTTGCTTAAAACATTTTTCTTTTTTTATTTCTTCTTTCTTTCATTAACACTTTATTTTACATTTTTTATTTTATTTTCATATCATCATTTATAATAATTTATGTGGGTATGCATGCATACATACGTATTATGTAAATTAACTTACAACAACAAAAGAAATTAAAGCAGAGAAAAGGAAAGAACAAAACATCGGCAATACCAGTACCTAACCAAGACTGAACCAGATCAAAATCAAATTATCAATATTTGGTATCTCCAGGAAGAAAAAGAGTGAACAGCGATTGAAATCATAAAGAAAACAAACATACCCATCTGTGGAAAAGAAGAGCAAATATGTGAGAAACGAAAGATTGGCTCCAGAGCTGCATTATCAGGTCAAGTATACATTTTGCACTTTCAGGTGATTTTACATAATGGTCTGCTAAAACTTCATAAAAACAGACACAACCCCCTTCAGCTACGTCTTCTGCTGTGCTAATTCCACTTTCCTCTTCTATCATAGTCAGAATTATGTCTGCATTTTGTTTAATATAAAAAAACATATAAGTTAAGCATATGTTAACTCGCAATTTTGACTTCATAGAAAATGAAAAATGAAATAAGAAATCAAACTCCTTAGCCATGATATACACATGATACATTTATCATGCCAATAATAAATGATCAGATATGAGGCTTGTTTTACGATTCATTGAATTCTTTAGACTTTTTGGAAGTCCGAATGTGACAACTCTTGATGCATTATCAAACCATACTCAAATTGCAGGCGGGGATCTATATATCCAACAATGCAAAACTCTTTTCTCTATCTTGAAGCATATTTAACTTGATTCAGAGATATAGATGATGAGATTATCAAATAATTCTATTTCAATTAACCTTTTTAAAAATAAGTTCAACAAAAAGCCATCAATACCATCAGATTTGTGCCTGGATAGTGCCAGTCAGTGTCCTTACTGGTAACAAAGCACTTACAACGGGAAGGCTAATCCATTATCCAAAAATAAAAAATAATTAATAACCAGGAACGTTATCCATTATCCAAAAAACTCAAAAACTAGTTAAATTGAGACAACAAGAGATGAAAAGAGGACCTCGAGCCCGATCATCAATTTCTAGTGCAATGTCAGCAAATAGCTGTCGCAAAACTTGGAGCCTCTGTGAATGATTGGTCAATGCCTAAAGAAAAATCCATTATGCAAATTTTAATCGATAGATTTAAAATATATTTCTTTATCAAAATACTAAGAAACAAATAAATAGGATGATTATTTTCCAAAAACTGGCCAGGCCACAAATCGGAAGCAATTTGTATTATGCATTCTGAAACAAATAAGGCTTCAATTTAACAAAAAAAAAACCTTTGTTCATCTAAGGAAAAAAGTTTAAATTGCGATTTATTATCAATTTTGGTATCCAGTCGAATGGATCCAGTGTTTCACATGCATGTTAAATAAGTTTAGATTAATGGAAACTCAAAATATTTTGCTTCCCCGCAAACTCAGAGATGTAATCTTTCGAAAAGAATTAACAAAGCCACCTTTTGAAGTTTTCTCTCGATCTCCTGCGTGAGAGCAGCGAGGTAATCAGACCTACGATTCGTCGAAACCTCTCGCATCGTCGCATTAACGAATTTCTCAGCGATGTCAAGCTAGAAGTTCAAAATTATTACTATAATTTTCAAATTCTAACCCTAGATAGTAACGGTAAGGAATTGCTTGCACGAGATGTATATTCTTGCTTAATGAAGTTGCGAGAATTAAATCCCAACCTTTTTTCTCTCTTCTGTGATATTTTTTCTTATTTTTATTTCTCTCACTCTTCACCTCTTCCCTCGGCGGTGGCGATTTTACCATAATCTAGAAATCGCTCGGATGGTTTGCTTTCAACACCTCGCAAAAGTTAGAAATTAGAAAACCCACCGAATAATATTTGGCAATTTATTGGAAAATTTGAAGGTTTTTAGTAGGTGTAGTATTATTGCTTCGTTTTTTGGCCATAAATCGAAACTGAGGAAATTTGATGCCAATGTTAATTTTAACAATTTGATTCCCATGGCCAATAAACCAGTCTTAACCATAAACATGATGCGTTAAACTGATGGTTTGGAAGAAAAGAGTACTGCAATTTCACATCTGGTCACATATAATTCAAGTAGTAACTGGAGATGCTCTGATATATTTTTTTTACTCTTTAGTCAAAAAAAATATGATAATGTACGAGTTGATAAAATGACGGGGTATTTCTGATATCTAGAAAGTTTGAGATTATCTAATTCACTTTAAATGAAGGTAGTGACAAAAAAAAAGTAAATATCCCTCCTTTTATCCTCACACGTTTTTTACATAACGACAAAAAACTTTTCGGATCGAAACTCTCCGCTTCCTCTCACATATCACATGCTTCTACTCTTTCGATGTTACCTGTAAACCATCATAATAAATTATGCACATCTTTCATTTCTCTCTCTTTTTGCAAATTAAGACAAAAGACTCCTCCTAAATATTTAGCACATTTACAATTATACAAATCAAGCAATTTATTTCCTCTTAATGAAATAATATTTGCAAATATAACACAAGTCATATGATTTACCAATTAAGCATAGGAAATGTGAGAAGGCATAATATAAAAGAGCAATGAGAGCAATAAACATCACAAGACATCTTAATTTGCTATCTCAATTATTCTTAATTTAAATATTAGCTCAATATGTTGGTTAATATCAAGAGGTTTTGTGAAAATATCTGCAATTTGATTTTTAGTGTCAATATAAACAAGTTTTATACTACCATTTTTCACATGGTCTTTAAGAAATTAGTGCCTAATGTCTATATGCTTGGTTCTAACATGAACAATAAGGTTCTTAGACATCATAATGGTACTAGTGTTATCACACATAATTGGTACCTTGGTGAAATTCAAATCATAATTCTTAAGAGTTTGCATCATCCATAGAATTTGGATGCAACAACTACCGGCGGCTATATACTTTGCTTCGACCGTGGAAAGAGCAACCGAGATTTGTTTTTTACTAGACCATGATACTAAAGACTCACCTAAGAATTGGCAAGTTCCACTAGTATTATTCCTATATACTCGGTCACCGACGAAGTCCGCATCGGTGTATCCTATCAAGTCAAGTTTGGTGGTTTTACTGTACCATATTCCCAAGTTAATTGTACCTTTGACATATCGTAGGATCATCTTAATGGCTACCATGTGTGATTCTTTTGGAGATGCTTGTAATCGTGCGCAAAGACATACGGCAAACATGATGTCGGGTCTACTTGCAGTTAAGTAAAGAAGGCTTCTGATGATCGCTCGATAAAGTGAGATATATACCGGTTTTCCATATTCATCAACTCAAAGTCGAAGGTTGGTTGTCATGAGAGTTTTCATACGCTTGCTTTCTTATACACCAAAGCGTTTGACTATTTTTTTTTTGCATACTTGGATTGGTTGATGAATATCTCTTCTTCACTTTGCTTGATTTGTAGTCCAAAAAAGAAGGTGAGTTATTCCATCATGGACATCTCAAATTTCTTACTCATAAGATTAAAACAGAATTACTATCTTCTCGAATTTCAATGAACAATAGAAATAGTCTCCCCACAATATTAGGTTACAATATCAAGGTACTGTTGAAAAATGCAACATTGATCCAATTTCAAATTACGGTCCGAGTTAAAAGTAATATGAAGTTTCTAGAGACTATCATGCTCAAAAAATTAAAGTTTTTAGAGCTATTCTAGATAATATCTAGATATAATAGAATATGTCTAGAATGTGTATAGATTGTTGTATGATATTTATAGTGTCGTCCTCCATCTCTTTGGCTTGGCTAGAGGTGTGAGCATCAAGCAAAAGTCACAAAGATCAAATCCTCTTTTAGTAAAAATGTAGTAATTAGGTTTTAAGATGTTGTAGCATAGTTAGTAGTTAGTATGTGGCGTTGTATTGTCATGTATGGTAGAATAGTATTTCGTATGTTAGTTTTAGTGTTATGGTATATTTTTGTCAAAATCAACAAGTGGTATCTCTGATGGTAGTTTGTTTGCTTTTGTTAGTATCTTTATTACATCGTAGTGTCGTAATGTCAGTTTAAGTAGTATGAGTAGTTTATTAGAGAAGTTAAACAATTATAATTATAGAGATTGACATACGTGCATTAAGTCGTACTTGCAAGGTCAGTATTTGTGGGAGATTGTAGGTGACGACGAGACCAAACCGCCGCCAAACTCGATCCAAGCATACAAGCAATGAAAGGTGAAGGCCGATCGAGCATTGTTCGTGTTGAAGGTTATGGTGGACAAGAGCTTGTTGTCACACATCGAAGACGTGAAGACATCGAAAGAGGCATGGGACATATTCGTCGTGTTATTTTTAAAGAAGAATACAGGTAAGTTGCAACTACATGAGAGATGGCTCATTAATATCCCCCAGGGTGATATGACTGTAAGTGACTATTTTTTTAAAGTTAAGAAATTATGTAGGGAGATTGAGCGGTGGGACGCTAATTCATAGATTGGTGAAGATAGAATTCGATGGATAATTTTGAATGAGATGCGACCGTAGTACGATGCATTCATCACGATGATTCAAGGGTAGACTATGCAACCGTCCTTTCTAGAGTTGAAGAATTTGTTGGCTAGTCAGGAAGTTGTCGCCAAGCAAATGGAGGTAATGACAGTGAAGTCGGACGAGAAGAAGGTCCCGTTAAGTAATCGACACGGAGAGTCGAGCAATTGAAATTCCAAAATAGATAGATAGAGGGAGTTGGTTTCAATTGAAATTCCAAAATGCGAGCGATATCAGATAAGAGATAAAAAAAATATGACTAACTCTGATGATATGGATTCAAAATTAAACATTACATTGTATTATTGTAAAAATTAATTAGATCGTAATTATTGATGATAATTAATAATTATAATTAATTTGTGCTCACTCAAAAACATATATACTCTAGGTGGACCAAATAAGCCTTGTTTCGGCAATGTTAAGACATAAAAAGAAGAAGTTTCACTAATACACATGCCTCATCATCTCGGATACTTTTTAATACAGAATTTCAGATCCGTTTGAATAGAAAGCCCATCCATCACGGCCCAAAATATCATTAACCATATTATACCAAAGAGATCGAATTCGATCCGATTTGTGAGAAGAACCCGCACTTTCCTTCGCTCCGTTAACAACAGAGAAACCAGCTACCACTTTCCTTTCTCTTTCCCCAGTTGCAAATTCAGACTCCCTTTAATTCTGTGAGAAGCCATCAAAATACCTTTTCTTTTGTACGCTACCAAGAACCTTTAATTAAACCTCGAAATTTGAGTCGTAGTGGAGAGGTGAGAGAGAGAGAGAGAGGGAGAAAAAGAAAACAAGATGTTCGTTCGACGCATTCTTTGACCTTGTATATTAAATAAATATTAAAAGTCGTCTCAGTTTTCTGTTTCTTCGTGCGATTCTTTGATCTCTCTTCTCCCTTTATTTTTCTTCTCTAATCTCTCTCCCTATAAATTCTTAGATTCTCTAATCAAATCACCGACCTGCATCCAGATCGCCGGATCACTCGAGGTGAGCTCTCTTTGTTCTCTTTCCTCAAATTCTCTTCTATTATTAATGATTCTTGATTGTTAGGTACTTTGGTAACGTCACAACTTGTATTTGCGATTTTAGCTTCCTTAATGGTTATCTGAATTTTCGCGCTTTGCGTTGACTTCATGTGAATTTGCCGTCTCTATTTTAGTATTTTACCTTACCTTGTGGATCAAAACCTATGTTTCACATTCTTGTTTTTCATTACTTGATCTCTCCGAAGAAACAAAGCAGTATATCATCTTCCTCTCCAAGCCGCTTCTTCTTTTCTGACTAAACTTCTGCTTCGGATCTGTTTTGGAAAGCAAATATAGTGCCATTTCATGCTACCAAAAGCCTGACATATTTTGCTTTATCATGTGACATCCTCAATTTCTAGGATTTAAATTTCTCACATTTTAATCAAGGTAAATTTGTCTATCTCTTTTCCCCTAATTTAGTTGAGCTAAATATATTTTGATAAAATTTTCAAAATTTATCTTGCATTTTTAAGAAGATCAATTGAACTCCTAGCGGAAAACTCTTTTTCTCAAGCATTTTAGCACACAAGAACAACTTAGAGTT
Source organism: Eleocharis quinqueflora (assembly GCA_964058865.1). Classification (NCBI taxonomy): domain Eukaryota; kingdom Viridiplantae; phylum Streptophyta; class Magnoliopsida; order Poales; family Cyperaceae; genus Eleocharis; species Eleocharis quinqueflora. The sequence goes on from CAXKVX010000339.1 coordinate 120,718, forward strand.
GCCTACATGGGTTCTAATTTTAGGACTCTTGGATCCTGCTACTTCTGTGTCCTAACAAAAACAAAGATTATCAAAATTTATGAGGTTTTGAACTGCTTGTGTTATAACTGCATTTTCTCTCGTTGCCAAAAGGGGGCTTTGGGTTTATTCATGAGAAATTTGCTTGAGTGTTGTTCTTATTGTCCACATTTTTGCCACAATAGACCCCGCATTTTCTCTCTAGTCTCCATAGAGTTCTTCCATAACCAAACTTTTTGTCTCTTCGATTCTCTTTGTTCATCAGGTTTTCATTTTTTTATACTGTATTCAACAGGCCAAGAAATCGCATCCAGAGGATAGCACATATTATTCATGGTGAGAGCATACTCATTTTTTAGCTCTTTTCTTGCAGTTCCCTTTCTTATTTGTCCTTTAAACCTTTTTCTTGTCTCTTTTAAGACGGAAAAGATTATTGCACTCGTGCTCTCTTCTGTCCTAATTGTTTTTCTTCTAAGGGCTGTTGAACTTTGATTCTACAGGTGGATTTTAGGAGGTTTTGAATAGAGTTTGTGGGCCACAGTATTTGAAAAGCTCACATGGACTATGCTGGGCCTGTAATTTATTGATTTCAGTACCAGTCATATATATCGGATTTAGAAGTCGTACAGAGTACGGTACCATCTATTGACCATATGAAAGTACAGATACTGAGGCTTGTTCTAGTACCATCACTACCATAGTAGTTTTGCTCTGAGGTCTTCAGCAACTGCCAGTGTCATATATGAACTTTTTTCTTTTCTGAAATTTTTATTTTTAGGGGCAGGAAATACAAGAAAATTTCTCTACTTCTCTACATGAAAACTTGTCACTGTGTGGTGGCGGCAACTCCGGTTTCAAGGGGCATAAAACTGTCACTGAAATATGTGGCAGACTGGTGAGTTTGGAGTTTTATACTGATTCATGCTTACAACAACAACAAAGCCTATAGTCCCAAACAAGTTGGGGTAGGCTAGTGATGAAACCCCGTCAGAGTAAACTGATTCATGCTTAATTCCACAAATTAATAACATAATAATAGAAATAGGTATCTTACCCTTAAAAGAAAGAAAATAAAAACTAATGTGTCAATTATGCAGTTTGTGATTGGTGCATCAAGTGATGGAGCTGACTCGCCAATTGATGTTAAAATTTTTGACAAAGCTACACAAAAATGGTGAGCTTAATTTTATTATATTGTTACTATCATCTCAAATAGACATTGATCAAGCATTCAAAAATCTCCTTGTAATGTTGTGCATCTTTTGTTGTGCCGACAGGTTTGTGCCGACTATATTGGGTAGAAAACCATATGCGTCAAAGTTTCATTTGGCTGTGCTGGTAACCAATGACCGCATTTTGGTTCTTAATGGGGACTCATCTGCAAATGAATTTTCATATTTTCTTGAGGTATTTCTTGTTTGCATATAATTGATTTTGGTACGAGGGCTGGTATACTGGCCATGGTACGATAGGGTTTGCACCTTTCAGGTTTGCCATGCTTCATTCTCTCGTCTTGTGGCAAGGATCTTTGAAATTATTTTTCTATTTTGTTCTTTTGACATGGTAATTTGGTAACGGAACAATAGAGTTGGTACATACGTGAGCCTAGATTTGTCAACTCTTTTGTGCTGTCAGTGGTACCTCATTTCAGCCCAAGATAGCACTTTTAAACAGATAGCGACGTGTATGGAAAACTAACACTAAATTTTTTATTATTTGGACTGGTCATCATTGATTGTGACCTATCAGCTGTATCACCTTGCATTCGTTCAACTTTCTTTTTTCCTTCCTTTACTATCATGTTCTTTTTTTGATATTTTGTGCTCTTTTTCAGTTCACATAAAAAAGAGAGATTTGTTATTGACATATTCTGGTTCTTTGCTTTGAACTGTTAAATGCATACTGTAACTTATCTGATCTACCTTTTATTCCTAAGTGAGAAATTCTTTTTCTTGATGCAATGTAGTAGTTATTATAGAAAAGCTTGTGGATTTTAGTATTTGCAAATGGTACCCATTTATAATCAGAAAGCCAATAACATAAAAATTCTGTTGCTCTGAATAAAAAACATTATAGCTTTGCGAAATATTGACTAAAAAATATCGGATTCTTTTCCTTTCTTTTTCTTCTTTGGGGGTTGCGGTGCCAAATGTCTTTTGTGTCCACATAGCATTCTTTCTGTTGGAATCGAGGATACATATATATTATTAAATAATATTTGAATTAATTTTTAAAAATTCAAACATTATGTAGGTAGACACAGAATTTGTTAGAGAAAGAAAAAAGTTGCTTGGAGGGGAGGTAGTAGCTTGGTCAAAAGGGTCAATAGGTGAAGGCCCAATGCCAATCGTCATAAGTGGGCCCTCTGGTGTTGGTAAGGGAACCCTAATTAACAAGCTAATGGAAGAGTTCCCTTCAACGTTTGGTTTCTCTGTTAGCCACACAACTCGGGCCCCACGGGAGAAGGAAGTGAATGGAGTTCACTATCATTTTACTACGAGAGAAGTGATGGAGAAGGACATTAGGGAAGGGAAGTTTCTGGAATCAGCCCTGGTGCATGGGAATTTGTATGGAACTAGCGTAGAGGCAGTTGAGGCCGTTACTGATACTGGGAAGGTAAATTTAATTTGTGGGAAGCTGACCTTTTTCTGAGTATATAATGTGAAGTTGCAAAACTTAAGACCCAAACCAATGCCGCACAATTGACATAGACGTATTCTTATCTCTCTCAATTTCAGAGATGTATTCTTGACATAGATGTACAAGGTGCAAGGTTGGTTAGGGCTCGTACAATTGAAGCAATTTTTATATTTATCCGTCCCCCTTCATTTGAGGAACTTGAGAAACGCCTTCGTGACAGGTACTGCTTTCCCCTTTCTTTTGGATCAGTGAGGGAGCGCCTTACCACCTCGTTTTCCTTTAATAAAAGTGAACGAAGAGTTTCCCCCTTCTTTCTTTCTTTTTTTTGTTTATTCTGAGGCTTTAGTCTTTGGAACCTGTCTATTTGTTATTTGTTTATTCTTTGATCTTGTGGGAACAAAAGAGGAACAGAAACTGAAGAGCAAATCCAAAAGAGATTACAAAGTGCTAAGAAGGAAATTGAGGAAGGAAAAGAGGGTCTTTTTGATCACATCTTGGTTAATGATGACTTGGAACCATGTTACACTAACCTTAAGGTACTGTTGTTACTTGTTATCTTGCAGGTGTGACTCCAGATATTTCTGATTTTTTTTCTATTGCCCTTTTTAATTTAACGTTTCTGGTGTAATTTCGTAGAAATTGCTGGGACTTGAAGATGGCATCCAGGCCAGTAATATAGCAGGTGAGCATTTTGTTGTCCTCTCTACAAGAGGCTTTTATTTTTAAGTGCATAGCAAGATACTATACAACAACTGCTATTTGTTGCAGTAATCCTTGCTTCTTGTATATATGTCTTCATTCTTCAAGCACTTCTTGGTTGAATTTTCAGCTTCAGTAGATTTCAGAACCCCTTCAAGTTTCACCATATCTAGAGATGCTGAGAAAATCTTCATTGAATCTCGAGATACTGAAACAAAAGATGGATTTCCCAAAAAGTTAGTTTCGACTAAAACCTATTATTAAGATTTGTTGTAAACTGTTTACCGCAGAAACTTGAACTAACAAACCTGAATATTTACTTCAATAGGATCGTGCTTGATGTTTCTTCACTTGGTGGAGGGGCTCCAGGTCGGACCAGGGGCCTTGCTGTGTCGGCGGGGTATTAACTTATGATCGAGAAGGAATTGATTAATCTGATTTATATTTTTCCTAAATTTATGATATAACAAATGCTTCCCTTAATCCCGTTATTTACTCCTTGACCTTCATGGTCTTAAGTTCAGTTTTGTTCGAAAGGTGCGCTGGCAAATCACATTTTCTGTGCTCTTTAACAATAAAATTATAATTATAATTACCCAAAAAAAGTTACTCGACCTTTTGTTGTACTAGTACTTTAGTAGTATACATGCCAGCCTGATGCAGTGGATTATTTTTTTTTTTGTTGCATCCTTTAATTTGCTTTGGACCAAAAAGTAATAGTACCACGAATTCATCACAATCAAATAGCTAAAATTTGTGGAATAATATAGTAATTGTAAAGCATTGGTTGATTAATGGTACATTTTATTCTACTGTCACTAATCACGTTTTTGTCCATGCTTGTTAGATCTAATGATGGCAACAAAAAAAGGTTGGTTCACAGTTTCTGGAACTCGTGTTTTCTTTTCCTGACCGGTCAATTATACAATGAATGAATATTTCATAGGATTTGAAGTTTTAGGAGTGGAAATTAGCCTTCTTCCTCTTCATATTCTCTTAAAAATATTTCAATTTTCGCATTTTCTTTATTTTCATTATTTCGTCGACAAATCCTTGTATTTCTAGTGAAATATCATATTTCAAATTACTCTAAAATTTCTAGCAGAAACACAGGTGATTAGTTTGAACCATACATACGTGTAATTTGTTAGCGCTAAATTACAAACCAAAATAACCAATTATCATAAAGCATATCAACGACATTTGTTGTTCGTCTACTCTGCTAACGGTCAAATTTTCCATAGGACAAAAAAACAAAAGTAGAAGTCTACTTCACGAATCACGATATTTATGCACCACTTATGACCATACCTAGAGTTTCCATATTAGGCAATCGTATACAAAAGGCAGTACGAGAAAAAAAAAAAAAGAAGATTTCACTGTGTAAAAGAAATTGGAGATGTTAAATAACCGGTGTACCATATGTCCATATTGAAGCAACAAGATTGAAAAAGCTCATCCTGAATCCTTCTTTTAACTTTTGCTAAAAATAGAGTTACAAAGAAAGTAACCTTAGAATGGAGCAAGCAAACTAGTACTCGGATCATACTCACTACGTTTTAATTACAAAATTGATTCACAAATAATATGAGAAATCTCATCTACCTGAAATTTGCTACAATAGTAAGCCAAGTACTTCAATTAAAGCCCCAAAAATCAACCATTTTCATTCCTTTTAAGTAGCCCAGCAGCAAAAAATTGAGCAATGTTGACATTGGGAACCCTGATTGGTTTTGCGATTTCACCGACATTACTAAAAGGGATAAGTATAACTGATCATTGGACAGTACGCTTCCTCTTTGACCTTTTTCCTTTCTTCTGAGAATAATTTGGGAGCTGCTTGCTCGTACTTGAACTGTAGTTAGGTTCCACATCTTCCTTCTGAAAAGTATTTAGCATAAGAAGACATGTGCATACATGATTACTGATCACTCACAACTTGTGAAAGAGAGACGTGCACGGAGGTTCAATGGAACAGATGTAATGATTCGCATTAAAATTAATGGATGTAGGAGTAAAGAGTTTACACAAGCAAGTACCTCGCCACTTGCATCATCATCTGAATCTTCATCGAACTCTGAAGTGGGGCCTGCGGTTTGAGACTCCAGTGTTCTCAATGATGCCTTTCCAAGTTTTCTTCTGTTCTCCTCATCTTTTAGCTGCTGAAACCTGGAAAAGAAAGAAATCTGAGCTAGTAAATATTTCTGCTACAATGTAAGAAAAAGAAAGGATCTTCCTCAATATCACACCAATTCATTTCAGCCCTTTCTACTAGGTACAGTACCACTGTACCAGCTAAAAACAATACATACATGCCTGTACTTGACATATTTTATGGCAAGCATCCCTTGTGTTTACTTGAATTTTTTTAATCATGTATTTGCTGAAACTCTGCCAAGCTCCTCTTCATAGTTGATCTCAATTGCACGACTGAGCATCAATTAGTCCTTGTTGAAGCATTAATCGGTCAATGAGGGAAATAATCTAAATTTGAGAAACAGGAACCAGCAAGATTTGAACATCTAGGCAATTCTGTAATTTCAGAAACACTGCAGATGGTATGATTAAAAAATAAAAAGAACTTCTAGTCTACCTGTCACCACGATCTGACCGAATTGCACGGCCAGCACTAATAATACCACCTCCATCTTGGCTTACTGGTGGTTTTGCACCTCCTAATTTCTTTAACCACACTTGCTGTGCTGTGCTAAGTATATTGTTTGTAAACCTGAAAAGTAGAATTAATGTGAATCTTTATTTTCTTAAAGTGTTCCTAAGACTTCTGAACTGGTAGCTGTGAGTTGGAGTTGCAATAAGGTGAAGTATGAGGGGTCATTTGGGAATCAGAAAAAGAAAGTAGATGCAACAAAAAGATAAATGATTTTGATAACAAAGGAAATTACCAATAAATGGAGAGACCTGACGGGACGGAGAGAGCAAAGTACCCAATCATAAGAGGGAGAAACTTGAAAATCAGAAGTGTATTCTTTGCTGCAGGATCATTGTTCTATAATTGAAAAACAAAAGTAACTTTCTAATAATCAGCTATTACCCATACTTTTTCATGGAGTGGGAGGCAACCTTAACGTGTTCCCAAGATTAAAGTATTAAGCATTCTGTACTGATCCTGTCAAATCAGAGAGTCGTGTACTCGTGTTGGCATGCACTATCTATGAGTTTGCTAGTGGTTTTTTATTTTGAGTTGGAGTATTTATATCTGACTGGGGAAAAGAGGGCCAATGAGAACCTTTTGAATCTAAGTTGAGCCTCATTGCACTACTCAGGGTTGATAATGCAAAGTTAAATTAAACTGTCACTTGGTTGCACAATTGAAACTTACATTGGTGACCCGTTGAACAAACTGAGGCCTTAATTAGGATTCAATTGGAAAAATGATTTCAATATACTAGCATTGTTTTGACAAGGAAATGTAACAAAAAAAAATAAAGAAAACAAACCTCAGGGGGTTTCATGATCTCCATAGAGACATATTGTGAAACTATAAGTAGTACCGGTAAAACCAGGTAAGATATTGTGTCCGACCAACCCAGTGGAGGATGTCCATCCTGAGAAGTATTAACTTAGTAAGTACAACAATATTATAAAAATTCTTTGATCAAGTAATATCAGTAATAATTCGGACAGTAGCAACAAGATGCACTAGTCTATGGCCAGGAACAACACATAACAAGGCAGGAACACAGGACAGGCAGGATCTGCATGTATCTATGGACCAGTATATGCCGGTTAAAGCAGCATATCTCAGAAGATTACACACAGTTGCATTAAAAAAAGGGGTGGGAGATAGCTGTTTCAGAACTCTAAATAAAACAGACATTTCATTTTTGTATATAGAGAGAAGAGAAATGTTTTTCTCGATATAATTTGCTAGAGTATAACTTTGTAAAAAAGTTGTATAGTAGAAAAGGTTGTGAGAACAATTGGTTGGATGAGGTATTGAGTTAGAGGTTAAACCAAGTTTCTATAAATAAGAATCTGGTGGTACCATTTTTTCAGGAAAAAAAAAGCCCAAATAAAAAATGCCTGAACCAACAATTTTTTTCTGCAGTCTATTATGTCTGTGCAATATATCTAACTTCCGTGAAATCACAAAAAATTAAGGGTTGCGCTCTCTATGCAGGATATTTTACTTTTCAATGATTCAATTATAAGCATCCCAGCTTTGTCCAGGCACGCATATCACAAAAACGGAAAGTTCAACGTACTTTAAATAGAGATGAATTTCTGAGTATTTAAGTACCACAAAAGGAAAGAGCCAAGAAATGCCGGAGCCACTCTGACGAGCTGCAATTGAGGTGGGCCCACTGAGTGATGGAATCCAGAAAAACCCTTCAGTTAATAAACCCTTCAGTTTCATAAATATAAAAATATCTGTTAAAATCACCTCTTTTCTGAAGAAACAACAAAATGAAGTAAAAGAATTAATACCTCATTGGCTACATTTGAAAGAGCTTGGTACAAACCAATCCAGACAGGTATTGTTGCCAAAGTTGGAAGGCACCCTGTTAATGCATTTTAAGTTAAACCAGACAAAAATGAGAGAGCTAGAGAGAGGGGGGAGGGGGAAGGGAGGGGAGACACAGACTAAGGACCTGCTAAAGGATTGACTCCAGCTTGTCTATACAATCGAGCTGTCTCAAGTTGAATTCTCTCCTGAAGTACAAGAGCATCATAAAATTATTCGCAATCTAAATATGCGAAAGAAAGGACTTCAAAATTTATTTTTACTGAAAACAAAATAGAACCTGGTTGCCAGCATATCTTTCTTGAATTGCCTTCATTTTTGGTTGTAAATTTTGCATTGCAAGTTGCGACTCTACCTATAAACAAACATGTGACATAAATTTCTCATCCTAGATGAAAAAATATTTGAATATTACAGGTATCATTATATTTTTCCATCTTTCATTATTACCTTTTGTTCGAGACATCTTTACCAACTTAAAAAATGTTGTTGGGAAAACAGTTAAAAGCAGTCAGTAATAGTGCAAAGAGGTTAGAAATTATCACCTGTTGTTTTGTCAGCGGCAAAGTAGCTGCTTTTACAATAATTGTGAGGAGTATAATTGCAAAACCATATGCATATGGTACATGCACAGCTGATAGGCCATCCTTGAGGACCTTCACTCAAACATACAATCAAAATAACCAAAAAAATAAAAGAACATTAGATATAAATTGTAATTCTAGGCCGACCCTAGAAAGCCAAAAAAAATGTACAGCCTATAAAACTAGTAGAATGTGGGAAGTGTTGACACCTAATTTTTAAAATTGCTGAAATAAACCTTCTTTGTCAGAAAGGAGGAGGAATATGGAGGGGTGCTTTTAAACTTTTGAAACTCAGGAAAAATATATATTAGCACCATTTGAATAAACAAAAAAGAAGTAGAAACCAAATTGGATTTGGTTTTTGGTCAGTTGGACCTATTTTTGGTAACATAAGCTTCGATAACTTGTATACAAATGAAATTACCTTGAGCACTAATTCCATAGCATCAGAAATAAACCCAAACCAACCACCATTCTTCTGTGCCGTTGCATCAACAGCACCTCCAGCAGAAGGATCGGTTGCAACAGCTGCATCAGCCAGAGTATAAACTAAACCCTCAATTCTCTCCCCAATTGCATGCAAGTCAACACCCACCGAACTCAAGGGAGCTATTATGTCGTTCAAGCTCAGTTTCACCTTCACGCCGGTGTTTTTGATGTGCCGAGTCGGGGTGGAGAAGGTGCGAGAGAAGAGGCGACCTTGGCGGGTCGACAGAAGGGATATAGGCGTGAAGATAAGAGCTTGCGCCATTGATTCACTGATTGGGGGTTTCTCTCCCTCCTCTCTCCAGTCTCTAGGGATTGAAGGGATAAGCGGAGAGGTGGAGCCTGGGGAGGAGAGAGAGGAAGAGTGAAGGACAGAGGAAGTGGTCTCCCTTTTTGCTTTTTGAGAGGCTGTTATCTGGAGTATACTATATCACCTACTTTTCATTTTCGAAAAGTAGAACCCTACTTCTCATAATCTGAATCGTTGATGATATTCAACGGATTAGATTTTATAAAAGATTTACTCCTTCAGTCAAATCCATCCATTAATTTTGATCTGACGGTATATAAATGAACAATAGGACCCTCCTTTTCCCTCGTAATAATAGCAGATTCAGATCTCTGTTATCCGAGTAGCGTGGAGGGTCGATCTAATAGTAGACCGGGCTCACAGTGCACAAATAAGTGTGTGGACCTGCTGGACCCTGAGAGAAGTCATTTGGGTCGGTTTATTTGTTTTAATCCGAACCAAGGAATTTTAGAGAAAACAATTCGGTTCATCTTTGTACACAGTCCTAGAGTTATAAAATAACCCGGGCGGGTCTATCCGCCCGTGGATCCGTTCGTGTCCGATTTGAGTTCGTGCCCAGATCCGACCTGATTCGTGGATCCCGGATCCACGGATCTAGTACGGGTCGGGTTGGCCCCAAATCCCCCAAATTCGTGTATACAACGGGCCCGACCCGTGAATCCGTGCAAAAATTCAAAAAAATTCAAAAAAAACAAAAAAATTCAAAAAAAATCAGAAAAATTCGAAAAATTAAAAAAATCGAAAAATGGACGGATCCGAACCCGACCCGCCCGGATTTATCACGAATCGGGTTAGAGGTTTTGAGTTCAGACCCATGGATCCGGACTTGTCGGATCCACGAGTACCCGATCCGCCCCGTTTTTAATTCACTAGTACACACCTACCTTAATTTATTCAAATAACATTACAATAATTATTTGGTTCTATCAAAAAAATGAGCCACATAAAAGAAAAAAAAATAAGAAGAGAGAAACACGCTAATAATATCCGATATTTTTCTTCTTTTGCTTCTCTCATATCATTTTTCGAAAAGAAAAAAATTATTAGCAACGCTCTTAAAAATTATTGTTTCCGGAAAGAAAAAAACTAGTTGTTTCTGATGAAAAATAAAAAGTTTTACTTGTTGTTTGTGCATGACCTCTAGTACTATGAACTCGTAATTCATATGATTATTCATATTATAATTAAGTTACGTATATTTTTTGCTGCAACATATTGTCATAATTTGAAATCCATATTGTATAGTGTTTGAATTTTATTTAATTAGATTTTTATAGTTAGTATCGTAATGCTTATTAAAGATACATATATTACGTGATATGAAAATTAGTACTATAATATATTTTATAAAGTTGATACTAGACCTATAAAGTTTCTATTTATATGTTATACATACAGGGACAAATTCAGAATTTCTGTCAGAGACGCATTTTTTAAGTATACATAATTATTTTACAAAAAAAAATTAACAAACCGTATAAATATATAAGTTTATTTGCAAAAAAAAATTCCAGAAGAGCAGTTGTCCCCTGGCCCTTGTTAGATCTGCCCATGTATATGAAATTATATTTAGAGTAAATAAATAAAGAACATACATCAAATCTAACTATATTATAATAATTTTGTATGAACCACAAAGAAGTAGAATAACTTTTCAATAATTCAAAATAAATAGTTAATTTGTACAATAATACAATTTTAAGTTTTAATCAATATTATTATACAATAATACAATATACGACACATTTGATGAAGCAACATCATGATTGATTATTATTCCAATATTAATCAATCATGTTTGAAGCCCAAATGAGTTGATCTTCAGGAGAGAAAAAAAGTAACACAAATATTTTGTGTCGTAATCTAGTGAAAAAATAAGTTTATTATTCACCTTTTATCATTTTTAAATTTCGAATTACACCTATGCCTCTTGAGAAAGAATTCACATTCTCTGAAATACTTTAACTAAGAATGAGCAGCCGACCCTCCTGCATCTCAACGCTGCTACAGTGTCGGACAGCTAATCATACAATAATTGTCCAATTTTATTAGTTGAAATGAATAATTTTTATCTCTGAAATTGCTAATCATTCCAGATGATACTAATTCCTTGAGAAAAGCCTTGTTCTAGACTACATCCGGTTCGGTTTGCAGTTTTACGAACCGGTCAATTGCAATTTTGCTAAGAAAACCGGCCAATTGTATCTGTTGTCTCCTGGCTCAACTCCTACAAACATCAAGAGGCGTGACAACTTTCTTTACAGAAAGATGGGCACACCTGGTTCATTGTGAACCTCGCGTTAACAGTATGGGCATTGAGCTGTGCAGGTATTTGCAAAATACGATACCTTACCATGGTCCATATATAAGCAGCTGTGCCCGGAATGAATTCGTATCTCCCGAAATAATGCGGGGTCACGAAATGATCAGCGGACAGCACTGTTACGTTGTAAATTCGCTGGTATTGTAGCAAAAACACTGTGCGAGCAGTACTCGACACTGTAACAGCGATGAGAATGTAGAAAAGCCCCATTGCTACTGATCATTTCATTTCAGAAAATGTGAATTCGCCTGTATATGCCACGACCATCTTTACGTTATAAGACAAATCTCTGAACGAGTTTTGTCTGATTGTTCTATTTGGCAGATTGTTAGGGCTGTGGCTTGTGGCCGGTCATTTAATCTTTTTAGTTTTTTCGTTATGTTTCGTGACAAATAGAACAATTACGATAAAAAATATTTCTCTTATTTAAATAATGAAACAGTTAATGAAAGTATATTTCGTGATCGTTTATTTTATAAATTTCGTTTGTGACTGTGTATTGTTTTAATTTTAGACACAAGCACTATGCTGAGAAAATGTGATGAGAGCCGAGATGAATGATTGGTCGAACGAGAAGATGAAAGATTTGATTCATGTGTATCGATAGAATTATTTTATTTTAGTGTGATGAGAGAGGAGATGGATGAAGAGCGAAGGGGATGAGTTATGATTTTTTTTATTCGTTTCGATCGTTTTGATGGTTTTTTTTAACGAAATAATTAACGAAATAAAATTTCTTAATCATTCATTAAACAAAACGATCAACAAAACTACCCTCTTTTGTGATCGTTCTACACGTTAGACATGTCTATAGATCGTTGGAAAGGTCTTTGCTTGATTGTTTGTTAAGGTAAAATCAGGGGCAAATCAAGAATTTTTGTCAGGGTGGTTCAAAACTTACGATTTTGGATATTTCAAAATAGTGCATAATTTAAAAAAAATCAAAATTATAAGCATTTTTAAATTCAAATACATGATTAATTTTAAAATTCTAATTTCCAGAGTGGATCAACCGACCCACCCTACTTCCACGTAGCTCTGCCCCTGATTAAAACCCGTACGACTTGGCTTGATGCTTGCGAACTGGCAAGTGGTTCCATATATTTTTATTAAAAATGTTAAATTATAATTATTGATTCAAAAATAATATTTATTTTGGACCTGCTATTTTGAGACCTGATTTACAATATCGAGTGCAAAAAGAATCTGTGTTCTTTTGAACTCCTTTATTTTTTTCTTTAAAATTAAATTACGCTTATATAGACAACACAATATTCAGGAAACATTTTATTAATTTAAAGAAAATGCAGCTATATCATACTAATAACGTATATATAAGTTTTTCAAATGAATAATAAGCTAATATTTCGTTTACTTGAGTTTTTTGTTCATATTTCTATTAATCCCCACAAAAGATATATATATATATATATATATATAATAAAAATAAGTAAAAATTATTACTAAACAAATGTGAAATTGCATATAAATTTTTAATTATAGTGATTTTCAATGGGCCGATAATAAAACATTTTTAAGAAGATTATTTTTTTTATGAATAGCATATCCAAGATAGAGCGCCGGCTTCCATTAAACAAAAAAGCATTACAAAATAATGTTTTTAATGGTTTATAGGTACCTGATGATGCACCTCGTACATGAGAATGTACCATGACCATTCGAAAAGAAAAAACAAACATAAAAACATAAAAGAATAAGGTCCTAACATTTTTAAGTTCTAGTCCTATTACAATGTTATTATCATTTTATTCTCTCAAAACACCTTAGCTTTAAGTTGTCGGTTTTTATAAACTTCTATGCGTTGAATGTTTTCTAGCAAATTCCCCCTTCAAAGAAACTTCATTAATCTAGGAGATCTTTATCCTCCGTGCTTTGATTTCCATCACCCAAAATATTTGAATTTTCCTTCAATTCTTGTTGTACTTGTATACTCAAATTCTGTCTTTGGAATCCATGATGGATACCTCCTGCCCAATATATGCACAAGTATTTTATTATGCTAAATAGAGTATTTTCATTTCTTTTAACTTTATTTTGGAAAATAATCATATTTCTCTCTATCCATATTGTCCAACAGTAAGCTGCAAAAATTGCACCCCATTTTCTCATTTGTGATTCATTCATTTTTGTAATAGAATTCCATATTTCATTCACTGTGTTTAAGTTCAAAAGCAATCCTTCTACATCACTGTATTTCAACATAATTAGAATATTTTTACAAAAAGTACCATTTATAAATAAATGTTCAATTGTTTCTAAATCATTTCCACGTAGAGGGCATTCAGGTTGTATTTGAATTTTCCTTTTTATCAAATTATCTCTTGTTAATATTTTATTATTTAATAATAACCATAGGAAAAGTTTAAATTTTAATGGTATTTTTAACATCCATATAGTTTTCTTTAGATTAATATTTATTCCTCCAGAATTCAAGAATTTGTACATAGACCTTGTGTTCTAACTGCCAATTGGAAGAATCCTCATTATCAGTAAATTGTATATTTTGTAATATATTTTTTCTTTTTTTCTTTTTGTACCCTCATCTCATTACTACATCCTCTTGTTAAATTTAAATTGATTTCTCCATTATTCCAAACTTTTGACATTGTGATCACTTCTGATTTTGATTTTTGATATACTAATGGAAATTGTACTTTTAAATTACAATTGCCTTTCCAAATATCATTCCAGAAATCAATATTGTTCCTATTGCCTACAATTCTTTTATTGTTTATTTGTATGAATTTAACCAGTTTACTAACTTCAGACCAGAAAGGTGACCCTTTTAGATTAAATTTATTATATTTACTAATTATGATTTTTTTTCCATAAATTATCATGTGGTTGATATAGATATAGCCATGCCCATTTACTAAGAAGTGCTTGATTCATTTGAGTCAGATTTAATATATCACATCCACCAAACTCTTTCATTCTACAGATTCTAGTCCATTTAACTAAATTAATTTTTTTCTTTTTTTGTCTACTGTCTTCTCCTGGCCAAAGGAAGTTCCTTCTCAATTTATCTATTTTATGTACCACTCATTTTGGTATTTTATATATGGATATATAATATAATGGAATTGCTGATAATATTGAGTTGATTAAAATAAGTCTGACTCCCATTGACAACATTTTTCCTTTCCAAATTGATAATTTACTTACAATTTTATCTATCAATTTTTGCCAATCCTCTTTGATTTTTTCCAATGTAATGATTGATCAAGATATTTAATTGGCAATTTACCAAGCTTACTGTGGTGAATAAATAAAAGATTCTTGATTAACGATTTCAACTGAAAAAATAAAAATTTAAATAGCTAGATTAGAATAATAGAATATAATAAGAGCAAAGATGAGATACCTACATGCATAATTAAATTTGCTTAGAATATTAATGTTAATTTGAGCATACATCTAATTTTTGTAGTACATTTGCTAGATAGTTCAACAGATAAATAATATTTTAAATTAAAATTACATATTTGTTTAAATTAGGTGTGTCCGTTTAGAGTGATATAAGAACTAAGTTATCATTTATCATGAAGCGATTAAGTTTCTGAACAAAATAAAAACACTTTAGATATAGCAGAAGCTTTTTTAGTTAGCTTGTGCATCAAACATGTGCACCAAATAATGTAATATACATAGGCTTTTAATAACGGGGCGGGTCGGGTACCCATGGATCCGACCCGTCCGGATCCACGGGTACGACGGGGCAGGTATGCACGGGTCCGAACCCAAAACCTCCAATCCGACCCGTGATAAACCCGGGCAGGTCCAGACGGGTCGGGGCGGGTCGGATCCATCCAACTTTTCGAATTTTTTTCGAATTTTTTTCGAATTTTTTTCGAATTTTTTTATTTTTTTGAATTTTTGAATTTCAAACTGCACATTTTTAATATATATATATTTCGATTTTTTCTGATTTGTTTTGAATTTTTTTGTATTTTTTTGAATTTTTGCACGGATCCACGGATCGGGTCCACGGGTCGGGCACGAGTATACACTGGTTTGGGGCCAACCCGACCCGTGCTAGATCCGGGATCCACTGGTCGGGTCAGATCCGGGCACGGACACGGGCGGGTAGACCCGCCCGGATTTTTTTAAAACTCTAAATAAGTAAATATACATGTTAGATTCAGTAGCGGATTCAGGATTTTCGTCAGGGAAGGTAAGATTTATAAATCTTTTTTCAGAAATGAATAATATTATGTAGATTTTGAAATATACATAGTTATTTTGCAAAAAAATTGAAAATCGTACAAATACATAAGGTTATTTTACAAAAAAAATTTCAGAGAAAGCGCTTGCCCCTCCCTGACTATGTTGCATCCGCCCCTGGTTAGATCAAACGCGACGGAAAAAATTATTGAAGCGCATTGATGATATGATTATGCAAGTTGATGTTTTTAAATTGAGAAATTTTATAAATTGTCCTTTTTTTTAAAATTTTTTGAATCAATTTGTCCTTCCTTCAAATTTGTTCAACAAAATATTCTTGTGGGACCCACCTTTTCTTTTATTTACTCTAACTTTATTTTACCCTGCATTAATTTCTACTCTTAATTTCTGAACGGAGGGTAATATTTAATCCAGAAATATTTTTATAATTGTAAACATTTACAAGTAAAATTTTGTGAAGTTAAATATATCTTAGTAAAGAAAAAGAAAATATCTTGTTAAATTTCTCAAATTTTGATGTAGATAAAAACCTTGTCTCTCTTACAAGCACAAAAGAAAAAAAAATGAAATTAGGAGAGAGAGCCAGATGGTTCTAGAAAAGTAGATGAGAGGGCGTTGGTTACTGAATTAGTGAGACAAATTTAATTTTGCTAAATTTTACTTGTAAATATTTACAATTATGAAAATATTTTTTGAATTAAATATTACCCTCCGTTCAGAAATTAAAGCAGAAATTAGCACATGGTAACATATAGTTAGAATAAATGAAAGAAAAAGTGGTTTCACAAGAACATTTTATTGAACAAATTTAAAAGAAGGATAAATTGATTCAAACTTTTCAAAAGAAGAGCAATTTGTAAAATTTCCTTTTTAAATTTCAATTACTTCATGTGTATTTATATGCATAACACTTTACAGACAAATCATGAACTTATTAATTAGTTGGTTACTAAACACATACATGCAGATGCAGTTGAACTCCTGAATTTTTTTTTAAAAAATGATCATATTTTTGAAAAAATTTCTATAAACGATCATGTATTAGAAATATTTTTGTACAAATGACTATATAATATAATTTTTTTGTAAGAATAGACATTATTTCGAACCATCTGAAAAAAAAATTTAAATCTTGAATCCGATGAAAATTCTGAATCAGCCTGTGCATGCATGATAACAGAAGTTGAAATTAAGCTCGCACGTGCGCCCATGAATATCACTAATTGCGAGTCAAATGATTAATTTATGCTAGTACATACTTGATAGATCAAACTTGATAATAGACACTCAGTTCGAATTCGACTTCGACTCGTTCGAGTTCGACTCGTTTGCACCGACTAAGATGCATAAAATTGCCAATCTCCTTTCCTGACAAAATTTCCTCACATTGTTTTTTTTTTCTCAAAAAAAAATAAAGCAGGAAACATGACCAGGCCACCAGGGTAGCCGTGCCCAAAGAATTGTGCAGTTTTTGACGTAACATTTTGTTTGGAATAAATATATACGAAATTTATACTTTGTTTGTCGTGACATTGGCTGACAGTTTTGTACGGACTGAACACTGCACCAGAAATTTTGGGAATTAATTTTTCTGCGGTGCAACGGAGATGAGCGGCTTCGATTTTTTGCGCTGTAAGCAGACGGTTCAGATTTAATTCAGAGATCTGATATTATCGAAAGTTGAAATTTACTGTGCAGCACGCACAGTATTTTTGCTACGTGATAGAAGATCTCATTCTGAAATTCTGATGTATCTTGTATTTTTTCTGCAAACAAATAAACAGTTATATATAATGATCATCATTTTCATTTGACGGCGCCTTCACTCCAAGTGAATAACAAACGGGGCGGGTCGGGTACTCGTGAATTCGACCCGTGCGGATCCACGGGTTCAACGGGTCCACGAGTCCAATGGGACGGGTCGGGTTAGGATCCGTCGTTTTTTTCGATTTTTTTATTTTTTTTTGAATTTTTTTATTTTTTAATTTTAAAAAATATTCTGCACATTATTTTAATATTTTTTTCGAATTTTTGAATTTGAAGTGACATAAAAGTAAAATTTTCTGTCACGGGTCCAAGGTCGGTTCCACGGGTCAGATCTGGGAGCGGTTCGGGCACGAATTCGAGTGGATCTCTGCATTTTTGGCCTACCCGACGTGCCATAGATTCGTGGATCCGCCAACCACGAATCGGACCGAATCTGAGCCACGAAGCGGATTGAGCACGAAACAAGTCGATTCGGATTCATGGACGAATATACTCTGCGGGTTTCAGCACAACTCTACCCCAATATTTGGAGGAAAATAGAAAACATGGAAATTTGAACGATTCAAGATATACTAACTAACACCACCATTGACTCAACTTTTGACCAGTCTAGTCTACTCTAATCTAGTCAACAATGGCAATATGCGATAATGCGAGTGCTTTTCCAGAATTTACGAAAAAGTTTACAATTTAATTAAAATCCCAATAAAGCATTTGTTATTTTAGAGCCCTTTAGGAGCATCCGCCAAGAGCTTACGGCCATGGCATAGTGCTAAATGTTATTTATTTATTTTTTATTTTTTAAGAAAGGAAGGACTTGTTCTAATGTGAATTTAAAACTGTATAATCACATTCACAATTTTATGTTAGAAAAATAGATATATCATTTGTTAAACTTTTAAACAAAATATTATAGCTGCAATGAGTTTGTAAATATCTTTGGTTCTCTGTTTTATGCTGGTAAAGAAAAAGAAAGAAATTAGATAACTCTGATATTAAGTGCCATAATTTTTAATTTTTTAATTTTTTTTAGTTTCTGGTAAAGTCGCCACGACCACAAAATAATAATATATACTGAAATTAAAAAATTCACATTAGAACAAAAGAGGAAAATTAAGTAATTGTATTGGCTCTGAGCAAAAGAGGAAAATTAATGGAGCAAAATACCGCTCTGAGCAAGTGATTATTTTATTTTATATATCATTAAAAATAAACAACAATAACTTTCGTATTTTTTTTGTTTGAACTTTGGATTATTATTGTGCGTAGCGGTGACTTGAAAATCAATTCTTTTATCGTTGAAATTGTTTTATTTTGTTCCATTAACGAAACAAAAGGCACACCAAATTCTACTTTTGTTATCTTAACAAAACGATCAACGCAAGAAAAAAAGTAATCGTCTCATTAACAAAACACAAACGTAAGTCCTGTCTTTTGTGATTATTGTCCACGTTAAACAAGTCTACACTTACATATCAGAAGACATAGACAGATTCAGAGGTTATTTTAGTCTGGACACAACTAAGTCTAGACATTAAGGTTGAAATCAAGCTCGAGCACCAACTCATTAAAATCTAATAAAATATCACTAAAAACTCATTTTTTACTACAAAAATAATTAAAAATACACTAAATTTGCATTTTTTTAAAATCAAGCTCAGTCACTTGTCCGAACTTGCCTTTGAATAGTTCCGCCCCTGTCAGAAATAATATACAATAATATACAACTTGTAACAATAAAAAAATTCGTGATTTCTCCGATCATTATCCAAAATAATATACAAAGAAATCTACAAATTGCAGACGCTCTCCATTTATTTCTCACAGGAGAAAATATTACTCCATCATTTTAGTGATTTTTATATATCTAACAGGAGAGAGAAAATCTTATGAGCGGCCGAATTGCTTCTGAGTGGCGGGTAGTTTCGCGCCAAGGATCATAACAACAAACACACAATACTAATACTTAAAAGTAGGTATTATTACCTATTAATTAACTGAAAAATATTACGGCGATACGACAATCGATACGTTTATTGATACAAATGGATGCTTTATGTTCGATTCATTTTGCATATTGTTGTAGTTATTATGCACATTATTTTTATTATTATGTACATTATTTTTGTTATTATGCAATTAATTGACTGAATGCTCGACAGAAAACGTTCGTCTGGATTAAATGAACGAATTCAATTGCATACAATTTGTACATTAGTATAGTTATTATGCACATTGTTTTTTTATTGTGCATCTAGTTGTTATTGTGTAAATTATGTGAACTATTATGCATGTTATTTGAATTGTTATGCACATTATGAATATTATGCACATTGTATATTGGAACTATTATGTTTGTTATTTGAATTATTATGCACGTTATGAAAATAAATACGAATACGTATAAATAGCTTATATCGATATGACAATATAATAATGCATATGATAACAAAAAAAATGTACATAATAACAAAAATAATATACATCATATATACAAACTAATGCAACTAAACGTCTCGTGTTCGTATCGATGACTGTATCGGATAACGTATCATTATATAAGCTCCCTAATTAATTAATATTAACTAGGTTTTCATTAATTAATTAATTATGTCTTGTCGAAATAGACCAGTGACTATAAGCGACAACCAGTGGAATCATTCAAACACATTGTCGTACGGCACTCAAAAGAGAAGGAGAAGAAAGAGGGAGAAAAAAAAAGGAAGGAAAATGAATTAGGAAACTTTAATGTTCCTTCAAATTATTGGAATTTGGAAGGGAGTAGCAGAGTAGTTTCCCCAATTTGTTGTTTTGTTGCCTCCGATAGATCTTCCTCCGAGCAAGGTATGATGGTTTCTTTCTTTATTTCTTTTGTTTACTCTCTTTTTTCTTATTGGAACGGAGAGCTTTTCGTGTGCTTGCGGAGAGATATAGGCTTGGTTTTAGCTGTGATGAAACAAGGAGATATTTAGTCTGTTTAAATCTCCCCTTTGTATGTTTAATTGTTTATTGATTCGAACTTCTTTTGAAATAGTTTTTTGGTAATAATTCGAACTTATTTATTGGCTTTTATTCTGGAGGCAAAAAAACTAGAGGTAGATCGTCTCTGATTCTATGCTCTCTCTCTCTCTCTGTCTCTCTCTCACACACACACAGGAGCACATATTTAGTTCACCAATAATACCTATTATGGTGGCTTTTTGCCACACAAATAGCGGAGGTTGTAATTTGTTTGTTGGGTTTTATTAATAAGTTGATTTTTGTTAGTTTTACTCTATAAATAGCAAAAGTTTTCCCATCTTTCCTTCTTGTACTGTAGTTTATTTAAATCAGAGGATAATAATTTTACTAATACTATATATGTCTTCTTTTTGCTTGCTCAATCACGTAACAGGTTGGATAAAGTGTACTGAGATATAAAAAGAAAAAAGACAAAGGATTTGGAATTATTTTTGGTGTAAATTGGTTGCTCGTTAGATGGCGGGGCCATCATTACAACACCAAGAGTCACATGTGTATATGAGAGATTTCGGAGGCTGTAGGTGGGCCCTTCTTCAGTGGTTCGATTTTCAGCGCAGGCTCAAATTCCTCTCAGGTACTATACCAATTTGGGTTAGTTCAAATTCAATTGGAAACCTTCCAGCTACTAGCTTTAAAAGTGTGGCGTACCAGTTTATAACAACACCAAGGTTCAGTTACAGTGAAACTTGGAAATTACACAAGATTAGAAGGAACAAAAGGTTATCATGCTTATTCAAATGAATAAAATTTTCAGGAAATAAATCTGAAGGCTTGGAGCAGTTTCCTTTTCTTAGTAAAGATGGCGATTCTACAGATATGGATAGTCACTCAAGGGTAAGTCTGACCGTTTATCTTTCTTTCGATACCAGCTGGTCTGTACCAGTACGAACAAACACTGGTTCAGGAACTGTTTCTGGTTATACATGTACTGCATGTACTTCCCTGGTTTTGGTATTCACACCTGAAATCACGATTGCCTAACTAGACAGGAAAAAAGAATCAACTTTTTAATTTGTTAGAAAATAAAGCTAGCACAAGTTCAGTGGCATCCAGAATGTAACTGCAAGCATTGAACTGGAATTGAAACACTTGTCAATTTATCTGTATCTGAAAGAAAATCAAGAGATTCTTGTGCCTGTTGAAAGCTGAAATCTTCTCATGCTTGTTTTGCATTGTTTCAGACAACATCGAAACACCATTCCAGGAAAAAATCTTCAGGGAAATCAAAATCCCTCTTGAAATCCTTCATTCCTAAGAAGTTCTACAGAAAACAGGACCAAAAGCAAAAGATTCTCCCTCTGTCGCCCCAGCTGTTGCGTACCATCTCCATACACCACTTGGAACCCAAAAATTCCAAGCCATATGACACCAGCAGTAGTGCTAGTAGCAGTTCGCGGGGTAGTTTTCGTGGGAGTTCTTCTAGGAATGTAAATGATTCTCTCTTACAAGGACACCTAAAAGTCATTCAAGGTATGATTTACTATTGATCCTTAGCTTGTGTTTTGGTACTCTATTATTAGATGCCAGTCCCTCCTGATCATGTATCATTTAGTCTCAATGGGTTTTATTTCTATTGTTGCGTGTTAAAATTTCGTAGGCCATCTGGCAGCACACTGGCACTATTTAATATCTATTCAACCACACCAATTAGGAACACGATAGACCGATAATAACATGATTAAGGGTGAATTTGATACAACTTCTATAAAGCTTGCATTAACTAGAAAATGTCGATTCGGTTGTACTACCAAATTTTAATTCTTTTTATTCAGAATAAGATCAATTACATATAACCTTATTTTAGTCCTATTTCAATACCAGAAGGCATCACCTTTGTAGCCTCACTGAAGCATGTTTATCAATGAACCAAAAGGCATTAACATGATTTTGCCATTATTTTGAGATTGAACTGATCACTAATACCTTTTTCCTCTCTCATTTCAGAGGAAGCTATTAGCAGGTCTTCCTCAGTACTATCCGAAATACACCCTGATTTGAAGTCAACATCCATGAGCAACTTGGATGCAACCGGAAATACCAAAAGCAACCAACATAGACCTCAAGTCAACAAAAGCTTCAAGCAGATGATTACAATGGATAGTGTACTCCACAAGATTCCATATGGACAAAAGTTACCTGAATACTCGAAATTCTCATCAAATATGAATCTCTTCCGATCTATTTCAGTCAACTATGACAGAGGGATCCCACATCAGGTGATGAAGAGATCAAGGTCTCTCTCTGATTCAGTGGGTCGATATTCTCAACTCCTGGAGTCCCTCTCCAGAGAAAGCACACACAAAACCACACAATCTGGTACAAGGCTGGCCACAGTTCAGTCCATCAAAGAAAACACAATGGCTAATAATACATCACAAGAGAAGGATTCAGAAAGCATGCCATCTGATACCAAACTGATTGCAGATGGGCTCTTTGAAAAACAGAACAGTGCTGCATTTTCATTACAAGAAACTGACTCTATCTCGAGCCCCTCAGAATCTGTGGTAGATGACATGAAGGCGACTAGAGAAGAGTCTCTGGAAATCATGCATGATTCTGCTAAAGTAGTTAGTTCTGGAAATCAAACTTTGGAGAGCAGCCAGGAGTGTGAGGATTTGGATTTGGATTTGATGAAAGTGAAAGCAGAGTTTTCTGCTGTGCAAGATGAAGCAGGCCCACCTATCAGTTATTATGATGAGACATTTCATGAAAGTTCGGTGTCTGTTCTTGATTCTCAATTTTTTGATGATCCTATCCCTTTGAAAATTCAAAACTTGAAAGGTTAGTTGCTATGAGCTATTTCTATCTACTGGGTGTGCAAAAATTTTCATATGCATTGCTTGCGTATATGCAATTATTCGATTTATATTTTTAGGTCTCAATCTCAAAAAAGAAAATTTATGTAAGAATGGTTATAGGATCCCTGCTATCCTGTAGTATTTCCTTTCGGCATAATTTACTCAATGCACTAAACTATATGGTATAATCTTGTATTCAGATTCAAATAGTATCAGTGGCCCTAATCTGGAGGATATCTCGGATGATTCCAATACTTCTGGCGAAATTGCAAATAATGCCCTTGCCAATTTTGATATTTTACCATCCCAATTGGTTCAAGGGAATGGAGCTGAGCTGGACAACTTGAAGGACCTATTTGAGAGTTTTGGATTTGGCGATGGAGACTTTCTTGAAATAATCAATTTTCTTCTCCAAGAAGTATGCCAAGACAATGATAAAATACCTTTTGGTTATGATCTCACAAAATTTGATTATGATTTTGGGGGGTTTGATTATGATGAAAACATGCCACTTGATCAGAACATTTTATATGCTCTAACTCATGAAGCATTGCGTAAAAATCTTAAAAAACATCTTGAGAATGGTACACTAGTATCATCCTATAGCATGGTACCAAAATCAAATTCATTGCAGAATGGTTTGGTCAAGGATTTGTGGAAAAAACTCAGTTGTTATGTTAAACCAGAATTTTGTTTTAGTGGGAGAAATTTTTTCGAGGGCATTATGACCAGTAGTTCTTTGCAAAATGATGGATGGCTGAATTATCCAACAGAGCAAGAACATTTAGGGGTGGAATTAGGAGACGAAATTTTTGATAATATAATAGATGAGCTAGTTTGTGAATTGTGAGGCTTGGTAGTTTCTTTTTTTTTCTTCTCCTTTTGCGATCTTCGAAGAAGACAATGAAGTACATTTGTCTTCTTTTTTGTGTGTGTACTTCCTAAGGAGGAAGTATCCATTAGTTGAGTGATTGTTTTGTTGTATATATTATGTCTGTGAGATTCTTGAAGGTGTGTTATTGTATTGTACAACATGTATATGAAATATTCTACAATAATTTGTATATGAAATAAGCAATAGGAAAAAAAAAGTCCCTTTGAATTTAATTGAACCGGAAAGTTTTATTATTTGATTTGTGAAATGTGTGTTATGATGCTTCTGAATAACTTTTTTATAAGAAGATGAGCGGTCGTTGTTTTCAAATATTATCAAAGTAATTTAGAGTTTTCGGTATTTTTTACTTTTACTGATTCAAATCCGATTATTTCGCTTGAAGCTCATTGCTCTTTTGTCACTAGACTAAATAATAAGTCATCGTAAAGAGGACAGATTTATTATTATAGGCGTGTAATGCAATCGAATTATTACAATCCAGTTGGGTTTCGTTTCAGCTGAATTGTAATAATTTGTTTGAACTTTAGATTCTGATCGAATTGTTTTATACTTTTTTTTTTCTATTTTCAACTTTTTAATTTTTAATTTTTCATCAACAAAAAAACCCCTCAATTTAGTTGCCTCAAATTTTTGTCCAAAACTGTTGGATTGAAGCTTAACGATTCAGATTAATAATATCAAAAATTATTTCTGAATCATTTCGTTGGAAGTCGAGCGTTGATTTTTAATTTGACGGTTCGGATCTGGTATCGCAGCCGCAGAGAATACGGTCCCCAAATTTGTAATCCGACCAGAAAAATATAATTTCGACCGGATCACTGGCATGCATTGATGGCTATCGATGTCTGTAGTTGGCAATTGCATCAGCAGGTAGTATCAGACAAAGAGATACAGAGACTGTAGCGTAAAAAGATTAATAATGTATGATGGTTATTTTGGTACTTTCTGTTGTCAGTTAGACATTTTATGAACAATTACAAAAATTAAAAAGAGAACACATTATGCACAACAAATCTTTGGAGGTCCATGAATTTTTTTTTCGTTTCAGAAACTTTTAATAAGTTAGGCCATCTTTTATTATTCAATATTTTTCTTGGAGTCATGATCTTTCATTCAATGCTCTGCCATCTTTTATTTGTTATTGTAGGATAAATCAAAAGAGCAGGGCTACGGTATTCTCCAAAGCACACCTTTTCCCGTGTTCTGAATTTTGATCCATCCGATCTCGTTAAATTTCGCTCTTCCTGATTGACGGAAAAGGCTTCGTCTCCGATTAAAAAAAATGCCAAAAAATAAAACCAAATGATAAGCATTTTTAAAAAACAAATACAAAAAGCTCTGATCTATCACCAAAATAAACAGAAGAAAAAGCAAATGGTAATCAAATACACTATCTTAGAAAAAGAAAAACCATGGTGAGCAGTTCCCAAGCCTAGAAGATTACCTCCTCCTTGAAATAATCTCCAAAAGACCAATTCTCAAGCATCTCAAAGAATGTGTGATGGTAAGTGTCCTTCTCAACATAATCCAAATTGTTGTGCTTCCCTCCAGCTCGGATACACTTCTGAGTATACACCCTGCCCCATAATAACTGATATCAACAAAAATATATGGAACATGTTGATAAGGCTAAGTTATGCATGTTTTTATGTAAGATTTATTATGAATTTATTTCAAGTTTTGCTTAATTTAGAATTAATTTTGGTTTAATTAGTGTTAAAATTGTTTAGAAGTTCAAAGCATTATACTATTTGAGCTTTAATGCAGGAAACCATGTATTATAGAACAAATATTAGATTACAGAACGAATGATTCGATGCACAGATATCTCCCAATTCATCTGGTCTGAACTCAGAGCTTGCACCTGCAAACATGATACTGGCACTATTACATACCAGCTCTAGTCTCTGTTGTAGAAGATTTAAATTGATCCTTCCAACTAGCAAGTAATATGGTACTGACAATACTTTTTTTACAATGTCAACTATATCCAAATTACTAAGTAACATCCCAACCATTTGAACATTTTTAATTTTGTGGCTGTCATTCCTCTTCAATTTCTCTAAATTATAGGTATGTGGGAAACACTTGTAAGTTACAATTAATTAGTTTCTGAAAGTCTTATAAATATATAGTTTAAAATTGACAAGGAAAGAAAAGCACAAAACAATTTGCTGACAAACATGAATAAAAGAAACCTATTATCTTGAAGCTTGTGCGTGATAAGGAAGGCAGAGACGACATCATCTTCCCCAATCTATTTGATCAATAACAAAGTGGTACAGTATCTAAGTGGAGCCAATAAGGTTACACGAACCTTAAAGCATGAAGGATAAAACAGTTTCCAAAAAGCAAGGTTAAAGGGCATTTCCTAATATAAACCAAGATAAATTCACTTAGACGGTTGTGGGTACCAAGTACCAACCAATTATGCACCTGGTAGATTGTTAATATGATATTGAATACATGTGGCAACCATAAAGACAAAGGGCTTCTATTGACCAATGTAACAAATCATTTGTGTTTAAATTAGTAAAAAGCAACAAGAGCAAGTAATTAAAACCAAATCAACCTTACTGACTAGGGGCATGATAAAGGCAGTTGCTTTTGTAATTAGAAAATAACGTTATGAGGTGTAAGTGCCAATTGTAATTTCAGAAAATGCAAAAGAGAATATCTGAGAAAAGAAAGAGACCAGGTCGACGAAGCAAAATAAGCTATTTTTGGCAACAACAATTCGGGTGAAGAGAAGCTCGCCTTGATATTTGATCAGCTTTACCTGAAATCTCTCAGAGAAGTACCGCTTTTGACAATATTGTGGGCATAGATTGAGATGACCATGACAATAGCGGACATAAATACGATTAGAGACCTCGTCGACGTCCCATGGCGATGGCCGAATCCGGTGTGCTGAGCCAAGAAGAAACGGAGAAAGACATCGAGAAATCAAAGTGGGAGTATACAAAGAGGAGTAGAGTTACAATGAGAGAAAGAAATGACGGGAAAGAAACCGATCTCTTTGCTGGTTCTGATTATGTAAGATTACTTTTTTTTAGGAAAAGTTGGGGTTCAAGTCCCCAAATTTCATTGTCACGAAAAGTGAAATATTTTACAAAGTTATATGCAAGCCAGAATCAGAACCAGCAAAGAGATAATTACATAATCATATTACAAAGAAAATAAAAAAGTGAAGAAGAGCTCGCGATAGCAGTTTGCTGCTTTTTCTTTGGTTTTGTTGGGTAATTCTATTCATGAGTGCATTATATTATTTCTCCCAACTCAGATTGTGAACCAGCTCTTCAGCTCCAGTCTCACCTCTCTTATCTTTCCACCTTTCTTATCGTTCCTGTTGGCGATTGAGATTTATCAGAAAAATCCTTCTGCACCTGTCTCCATAGCACAAACTGCGTGGTGATCTCGATCTTTGACCACTGAGAACAGTCATGAAATAGTAGCAGTTGGCTTGCCTGATCAGAGGAGTAGATGAGAGATTGATGACTCGCAGGCATGCGTACGACATCTCGGATGTATGCTCTGACATGAACAGCATAGGAGCAAGTGAATAGGAGATGCTGCACAATTTCTCCTTCCTCTTTGCACATGAGACAAATGTTTGGTAAATACCGGCCTCTCCTGATCAAGTTGTCAGTTGTCGTGAGTTTGTTGTTGAGTGCTAACCATGCAAAAAACAGTACTTCCTCTTTTGATATGTTTTGATGCATATTCATATTTTGCAAACAAACTACTTCAAAATTAGTTTATCACTATAAACCATTTATGAGATCACACAGTTGTGGTCACATTCATTGAGAACTCTGCATAGTTTTACAATATCTTTTGCATAAAGAAGAAATAAAGCCTAAGATTGCATACAGACCTACAGTGAAATTAACCGGTCGATGTATCTCGACCGTAACCCACTACACTGGTTGAGCCAGAAATTGTGCTAGAAACAGAGCTTTTACTATCTCAAACGCAGATATTATATATCATTGCATTTGCTTCGCATCTCCGTGTCTCCACTACAGACACGGAATTTTGATTTTAGTTTAGTCAATATTATTGATACCGTGTCTAATTCCACGAGGCACATTACTTTAACTCAATCGAAGCTGCTCTAGATATAGTGTACATCTCTAATCCCACGATTTGTGTTTCTGAAACTAACATGTTAGGCAAATACATCATACACTATTAGCTTTATAAGTTACTCCATAACACAACAAGAAGAAAAACAATGGAGCAATCGAGTAAACTATTGGAGGGAATAATTTGCTGATAGATTCAACATTTACAAAAGAAGCTAACAACAAGGAAAGAAAAAAACAAGGGAGGGGGGGGGGAGTTCAACAATTTATGTACATTTAACTAACATAGCTTGAGATAGAAATGTCCTGAGAGAGATGGGAGTCGATTGGAAGATGGATGTACAAACCTGACTTTCTCGATTTCTCATCTGAAAAAAAAAGAACACAGGATTACATTTATTAATCTTAGTTGAAATTAGATGTCACTGGTTTTATTCAACATTGAAATGAGAGATCATTCCTGACAAAAATAAGGTACTTTTTCAAAGACCATTACCACATTATTACAGTTCAAAATATTACATATACCTTTTTTTTTTTTCTCTCTGCTGAGAAATATGAAACAATTTTTACCAGGACCAATCTGGTCGATCTGATGCAAGGCATATAGATTATATATACAAATACAAGACAGGACCAAAACCCCAACAGAGAAAGCCATCTTGAGAGAATAATAAAAATAATAGTGTTCAAAAAGACAACAGAAAAAGAAAAGGTTCCATGTCATGAAGTTTCTGTACCTAAAGTGCAACAAAAGGTTCCATGATCAATGAATTTTGTTCCCAAATTTCAAACTTCGAGCTCTTTCGACAAACCTAATCTATCGAAAAGAGGCCATTAGTTGTCTGACGAAGCACTTCAGATGTGCGATCAATGCTATGAGAAGCCACCTGGGAATAGCATTAAAAGTTGGAAATTGTTATTATGCCCCAACACAAACCCCAGAACATTTATTGTCCTAGATTCAACCCACATTTGCCTATAAAAAAAACAGGGGACAAAGAAGTAGATTAATGTTGCACTTCTTTTTCCTTGTATATGTGCAATAGTAGTTGTTTTACAGCAATATGCGTGCATCTTTGGAGAAGGTTCATACCAGATATGTTAAAGCAGCATATCTCTCTTCGCTCAGATACAAGGGCCTTCCTCGACGCATGTTAGGATCCTTTGTTAACAGAAAATTATATAGTCAAATAGATAAATGGTGTACAAAAGAAAATGTCTTCTGTGAAACCAACCAATTAAAATCAATACGTTATGGGATAAACATGATGAAACAAGGAAAGTATAAAGTCACTTCATATTTATGAAGAAACCTTTCATGTAACAGTATAGTACCAGAAATCTGACAACAGTAACATCATGATCAGAATAATTCCGTACTTCGATTATTCGTTTGAGCAAGGCACCACACAACTTGTAACCATTTTGTAACTGGGTATATGATAATCTTGTTTGTACTGTGGCATTTTCTTTTTATTTCATTTTCTATCTATGAAGTAACAAAAAAAATTACCTCTTCACCGAAAGCATCCAAGTAGGGAGAGGGCCAAAAAGCAAGCCTTGCTGATCTTTGCAATAAAATTGACGTTTTCTGGCAAAATATTTTAATAGAAGTCCTTGTAAAAAACAAAATGGAACAACCATAACAAAAGAAGTTCTAACAATATCATACGAACCCTGACAAGCAGAAAAACACCAACGCCAGCCCCACATGTTAGTGCATGATTCTGGCATTTACCAGCCCTAGAATAAGAAAATATCAAAATATACAACAATGAATTAAACTACAATCAATACCGTATGACCATAAATTTTCAAGGAATAAGAAGGTTGACTCTGCAATTACCGACAACATGACTTCCAACTGGGGGAGCACAACTTCCCACACAAGAGACATAGTGCAGGCTCATCTGGCACATTGGCACACTCTGAGCATTGCATCTTCACATATCTGAAATTTAGTTCCGTGAATTGTATGATTAAACCAGGGATAAATGTGAAATAGGCAGATATTGACACCTTAATTGCTGGGATTTGTTTCTGAGCATTGGTATAACAGTGAAATGTGGTATGATATAGCAGTAAAGAGTGTTGTCCTCAAATTCAATAAAAGTAACCTCTGCAATATATCCTGATAAAGTGTTGGTAGCTGCATGAGCCTGAATGGTATGGCCGGTACGCAATACAAGGGCGTCATGCTCTCAAAATTCTTAAACTCCTCACAGAAATGGTGGCACCATTTCAAGACTAATCCATTCACTACCTCATCCTTCAAGATTGCCTCCAGTGGAGGCACTTGAAAGGATGCCTCCAGTTCCATC
Source organism: Eleocharis quinqueflora (assembly GCA_964058865.1). NCBI lineage: Eukaryota > Viridiplantae > Streptophyta > Magnoliopsida > Poales > Cyperaceae > Eleocharis > Eleocharis quinqueflora. The sequence goes on from CAXKVX010000339.1 coordinate 151,363, forward strand.
ACTCCATCTAGCTCCATTTTCACAAAATGAGCCCGGTCTGATGAGTCACGAGAAAGGTTGAGACCAGACCCATCCCAAATGCTGCAGCTATCATACAATGGGCCCTTGGCCACTGATGTCAGCATTTTGTGTAGCAAGGCACATCGACGAAGAAAGGGAAAGGTAAGGCGGCGAAGGCTGTCTATTGGGGAAGAAAACGGATCACATGAATTGGAGACGAAAAAGGTTTTTACAAAGTCAATGCTTGACATGGATTTTATTATATCATGAATTGGGTAATTGGAGAAGCATGAAGCATCAATGATTGAATGGACATAGCATGTGATCAAGGCCTACCAAAAAAGAAATGATATCATATATTTGAAAAACAATCTCAATAACAATGCCAATCAATCACGCTGTAGCAACCCATAAAGCTTCACTACTGCAATGAAGCTCAATTCAATAAAATTTTCATACCATGAAACCTAATCAGTCAACAATAGCTTGACTAAGCACATTTTAGGCCCAACTATTTAGCATCAAAAAATTTCTCGATAACACTATTAAGTACAGAACCACAAGGAAAGCAGAAGCAATTGGCATTTACCTGAACTAGACAGACGACATAGAAAAGGTGTACAAGAGAAAGGAAACATTCCTCAGAAGAGAGAAAAGGAATGGGAAGGCAGAAAAGGGACCATAAAAGAGAAGAAAATGGGTCCCGAGATAAAACTGGGTCCGCAACCAACTTCCAGAACTGCATATCAGGATACATCTCTCCTTCACTTGTAGCCTCTGAAATTGATGTAAACATACCTGCAGACAATTGGAAACGTTAGACCACTAAATGTCATTTTTTTTCCTTTGGAAAGTGCAGCAGGGGTCTATATTTCCAAAGCAGGGGCTTATACTTTACCATGATTAATGGTTAACTGCAGTGGTGTTAGATTAAACTTCAAAAAGTAGATAGTTTCAGCCAGACTAAATGCCTGATGACTCTCATTACATATTATTCTTCATGTGCTCATCATGTACAGAACATATATATGATATGGTTTATGTTATTTAGTATATAACCCTGCACAGAACATAACACTTGGTCAATATCATGAGAAAATGGATTCTCACCTCTCCTCTTGCTCATACTTGAAAGATCGTTAGCTCCTGTCAACCCAAAACACACTGATCCAGCAAGTAACTGAAGGCCCTTGTACCGCAATAGCACTTCAGTGCATCTTAAGTTGCGAGCAGCTCGAGCCACTCCAAATAAAAGAGACAATATAAACCCACTTGAAGAACTCAATTCTCCATGCAGTGCCTCCACACAACTCTTTTTTTGGCCTCGAGCTGCTATCTCAGTCGAAATGATGGAGTACCGCATAGTGTCCCACAAAAAGAGGGACTCACTCAACCGGTCATCTGAGGAGAACTTGGTGCTACTTTGGGGAAAATATAATGTAGCGAGCTTCTTGATAGAAGGTTCCAGAGATGGGTCTGAGGTTGTCTTAAGGATGCTGGAAATAGTTTTCAGGAAGGATTCTTTTCCCACAGTTTTTGAGGCAGATTGGAGGAGAGAGAGTGCAAAAGGAAAGGGCGAGAAGTCAGTAGCAGCAGTATGTACATTTGCATGTAGAAGAGGTGGAAATTTGGAGATGTAGGAAGTTGCCGGTAGGATGGAATTTGCAAAGCGTCGGCATACTGGACACAACAGTTCACCCTAGAGAAAGTGGGAAAACAAAGATTACATAAGAAAATGTCTTCTAATATAATAAAACCAAGAAAGCAGTAGGACAAAGGCCTTCTTGATTAAAGAATTACTAAAAACAAGAGAGAGCAAAAGAGATACCACATCCGGATCAACTATATGGCCTCCCTCAAAACCAAGTCTCCTGATGAATCTGGAGAAAAAAAAATGGATGAGCAAGAAATAAGATTAATTTGATTCTGAGAGCTTTAGTCATGTATTATAAATAGATAAACATCATAGCCATCATATTAGGGTCTGCTTGGCAAAACAAAGAATAGCGACAGAAGAGAGCAATTTAGAATAGTAAAAGTAGAATAGTTTGATTTTGGAAGAGTGGTAGAATAGTGATATTCTTGACAAGTGTTAATTGGAATAGTAGCAATGTTGATAATTATGATAATAATAATGATGATATAATATAATAAATTAGCAATAATAATAATATAATAATAATAATAATAATAATAATAACTAATAACATAATAGTAATAATGATAATATAAGAAAAATATATAATAATTATAATGATATTATTATCTTAAAATAATAAAGTAACGATACAATAATATAAGAATATAATAACAATAATAATAATAATAATAAAGTAAATAATAGAATAAAATATTATTAATTACTAAATATAATACAACGTAATAATGATATTATAGTAATAGTAATAACAATAATATAAAAGTATAACAATTTGCATTATTTTAAAACAATAAAATAATAATAATAATTAATTGTAATTGTTGATATTATTTTAATAATAAAGATAATATAATAATATTAAAAAAATAACAATAATAAAGTATAATATACTAAAACATTGTTAATTACAAATATAATACAACATAATCAAATAATAATGATAGTATTAAATAACATGCATTATTTTAAAATAATGAAATTATTATTATTATTAATATTATTTTAATAACAAAGAAAATATAATAATATTAATAAGATGAGGGCTCAAATGCCTCTAATTTTTGTGTCTCCATCATGCCTCCAAAATATTAACTACTCATCACTTTCACTTTGTTCTCAAACTCCACTTTTTGTTTCTTGATGAATGATCAAGATTTGGAGGCATCATGAAGGAAAATTGGAGGCATCTGAGCTTTCCTCTATTAATAATAATAGTAATAAAGTATATATAATATACTAAGATATTGTTAATTGCAAATATAATAGTATAATACAATATAATCGAATAATAATGATAATTATAGTAATAATAATAACAATAATATAAAAATTAAAATAATATGCATTATTTAAAAATAAAATAAAACAATAATAATAGTATATAGTAATTATTAATAATACAGATAATATCATGTTATTAATAATAATGTATATATAATATACTAAAATATTGTTAATTACATTGCAAAAAAAAAAAAATTTTGTCATACGGAACAGTGAATTTCGATATTCCATCTATAGGGTGGCACACTGGAATAGCCTCTTCTACCTACTATTCTATTCTTTTATTTCACATTAGACATTTCTCGTTGCAATAGAGTTCTATTCCAGTATTCCTAGAGTACCAAACAGAGACCCATAGTGAAGACAGCTTGAAACATAAGAAAACATAAAAGAGTGACAAAACCAGAGCCGACTTCATATGACATATCGCACTTCCCCAATATTAAGAGATAAAGTGAACAGTACAAATCATACCGTTGCTTGAGAGAGAAAAGGTACCGTTCGTGGCACTCTTGGTGTACTGCATGGCCACACGAGGATATATGTACCCCATCACTATCAACGGGGCCAAACCGGGTTTTTCCTGAACCCAAACTTGACCCAGTAACTTTCTCTATCTTTGGGGACACAAGGCTTGTGCCACTCTGCATAGAGAACAAGGCACTCGGTCGTAAACCCAGTGAGGGGCTTTTCAAAATTGTACTACTTTCACAGTTCTTCATGGCATCCCTCTTGAGGCATGCAGCATATACCCCAGATACTGACGGACTTTTTGTAATTTTACCCTTTTCAGTATTACAGACGTCTTTTCTAAGGTCCTGTAAGATTGAGTTGTATATCTCCTCTTCTATTGTGTCAAGAGAGTGAGGCCTGCTCAAGCTAGGGTTTGTGTTAGGATTTATGGGTTGAATGGCCTTCATAGCAGGAAGCTGTGGCGAGTCCTCATCTGAAGAGGGGTCTAATTCAATTGAGTATTCTTCTAGAGAGATACCTGAGCTTGGGCTAAAGGGGCTATCGAGTTCCTCTGACGGATCAGAGGAACCCAATCCCATATCTGACGACGTAGAACCTTCATCCCATGATGGTGTTCCTTCCTCAGCAAAGGTCAGCAGCTTTGATTTCTGGTTTAAATGAAAATACAGTACAAGAAAGTCGGTTTAGAATTCTATTTGTTCGTTATTGTATGACAAGAAGTAACTAAAATTACATAACAAAAATGCACTTAAAAGATTAAAACCACAACTGCTGATATCAGTGATTACAAAGTATGAGCAATATGTTGCTGACATTTAGCCCATAAATAAATGTACCTTCTTTACATGCCACATGGGTAATGGTACTTTTTTTGTTCTAAATCATAACAGGTCGTCTTCCACATAGAACTGCAATCGATGCCAAGTCAAACTTCCGTTTACCTGGCAAGTATTAGATAACATACCTGGAGAAGAATGAGGTAGCACAAGGAGCTTTGGGTGGAGGATGAGTCATGGCACAGAGAGCAAACAGGTAAGGTTTCTTCTTGTTGAAAATTCATACTACTGCTCTCAGCCTTCTCCTTGTCAGGTTTCTGATTTTCTGTCACCTCACCTCCCAAATTCTTTAGCGTCTCCGCAAATTTTGATTGCTCAGCCCTCATTTTAGCCTAATATTTTTAATTTCAGCTTTAGATTTCTGAAGAAAACGTCCACCAATTAAAATTGGAATCTTATCATCTTAATCATCAACCATCTTATTTTTCTGTAAGACCCTGAGACCCTCATTCACAGCTACCTGTCACTCCTTTAACCAGCTTATCTTCCCTTCAATAAGATTTTATATGACTATCTTTTTTATTGTATTGTCAATAAACTAAGGGTCCCTTCAAACAAAATAATATAATGAAATAAGAAAATTGGCCAAACCGTAAATTGTTGCTTCATAAGAACAACAAAACACAACACAACACAACAAATAATAGAATAAAGTCCAGAACAAAAAAGTATAGCAGTTCTCTTACCAAGATAGCAGCCTGGCGTTCACGTGCCTTAGCCTTTTTATCCAAGCTAGAATCTGAACCCACACCGGTCCTGGAACACGAACCCACTCCCTGACCTGAAAGTCCCATCATGTCAACCATCAGATCTGGCGTGATTTCTCTCACCACGGCCATACACTCCACACTCATCGACGCAAATTTCTTCAACAAGTCCTCAATCAAACCTAGCACATTACAGAACTTGCCACTGCCATGTCCAGTTCCACCTCCAGTCTCATTTTCTTCCTTGTACCTTCGCCTTAGAACACACAGTGACGAAACCAGGCTTTGCTTTCTGCCAAAATCCTTTTCTGAGCCAAATTCCTCGCTTGCATATTTCAAAAAGGAAACTGATTCTGAATCCAACTGTGATTTTGATTCTAATTCACAAATTTCAAGGGCCAGAGAGGTTAGATGGAGTGCCGCCACCAATACATTTTCGGGTGCACGAGATACTGCTGCCAACTCACCATAAATCGAGTAGTACAACACAGCACGCACAATTTCTAGAGTGACACGGGCAGTGGCAATTTTGCGAATGTGGTTTAATGGGTTGAATATCTGGGTCCATTTTGGAAGTTGGGAAATAAAAGGGGATGTCTTGCAAAATCGAAAGTATCTCTCTTCAGCGGCTTGCAAGTCTTGTGAGTTCCATCTTGGATGATACAGGTCGAGCTCCTTCCAGTGCTCCTTTTTCAGAGAGTATTTGCCCTGGTACATGCGAACAGGTTAGCCGCAATTCAAATGGTTTAAAGAAAAGTTAAAAGCAAGTCAAAGAAGCAACTTCAAAATTATCATAACATTTTTTTCAACTACCCCCCCCCCCCCCAACCCCCAACCCACCCACCCCACCCAGTCCCTCCCTTTTTTTTGGTTGGCAGCTAGGTTTTGTTCCATTATAAAACTATATACTGTAAAATTTATCAAAACTCAAAAAGTACCTGTTTCATCCCAGAAGGATTTGAATAAACTGCAAGAGAATCAAGGACCTGCTGAAGATTTTCGTTTTTTGAAAGGTCACGAGGGAGATGCTTAACCAGCTGACTGTGAGTGACGTCACCTATGGATAATTTGTGAATTATCTCTCTCTTTAAATTATCGACAATTGAGAGGCCACAATATCTCCTCTCCTTCAGTAGTTGTATTAGAAATGTTAGCATGTCCTGTACAAGCACTGCCTCGTACCTACAAAACAAAAATGAATAGAACAGAGACATTTATGATGTGAATTGCAGACTTGCAGCAGTCAGGTCTGGTAACTAGATGTACTGATACTTGATACTAGCTGAATATACATAACATTTGAACATGAAAACATTGCTCTACCAATTTGTCAAAATTTGACCAGGTTGCTCAACCTTTCCTGTGGCATATTTCAAACGACCAGAATCATAACATATATGTTGGCTGTTGCCTGTTGGTATAGAATGATACTGTTTTCTTTCCACAAATAAGAAAGTATCAGGCTTGTATAGAACCCCTGAAGATTTGAATTCAAAACCAGCCAAGTAATACAGAATTCAGCAGGAACCACACAAAACAAACAAACAAATAAACAAACTAAAAAATGTAAAGACAGTGTAAAATGATCCATTTAAGATGGCAAATACTCACTCATTGTGATCAGTAACATTTAATGAGGTGTAGGTGGCGAGACCAAATCGCTCCTGTACTGTTCTGACAAAGGCATCAGCTGGGGCCAGTGCAGCACAGCATTGCAGAAGAAACAGATCTGCCTCCAATCCTTGCTCTAGCCTTAATAAATTTAAAAGTACCTTACAATTATGAATGAAGCTTAAACCTAGTCTTGCAATTTTGACTGAACAGACACAGTTCGGGCAAGCCCGATGCTAAGTGGGTCATGCTCATGGGTCTGTGTCAGGTCAGGTTGGGTCATGTTGGGTCCTGCTACTTTAGTTAATTTTTTCTCCTCTTTATCAAAATAAACCCATAAAAATCTCCAATTGATTGGTTGACAATCTTGAAATGAACCATATAAATATTTTTCCCATCTGTCAATGTTTTTGGAAGTTATCATATCACATTGGCTGTTTTATTGAAAGAGAGCTTAATCAAGGGCTGTATAGCAATTATATAGAATTGGGAGAACTTTGATAATGCACATGTTACCGAATTGTTTGGTGCAAAGATTCTACTGAACTCATGACTAAAAATTCACAAAAGAAAAATAAATATTTGCATACCATTGCACCGACCTGTACCACTCTGCGCTCACTATAACTGCATCCCCATTCTTGCGCCACATGCCAGCTCGTACCTGTGCACAGAAAACCCTAACCCTAAGTAGGTGCTCCATCAAAAGTGCAGCCAGACCTGGTGATGCATAACCACCCAAAACTAGTCCGAAAAAATTATCTTGGCTAGAATTTGGATTGGCGTTGGGATTTTGGCTAGACCCTTCCCCATAAGTCCACTTCAATGCTCTCCTTAGCAATAAAGAAAGAAGGCGATGCAATGGGATGTGAAATGAAATCTCTTGAGAGCTCACATCAAAGACAACACACGGCCAGGTAGTAAGTCTGAACAAACTAAGTCCTCCATTAACATCAACTTTTGTGCCTGGTTCAGTATACACAAAAGTTCCATCTGATAGTTTACAAAGAAGCATCTTGTTCTCAGTGGGACTAGGGTTCACTTGGGTTCTCATGACAATATTTTTTCCTTTACTCCCAAGTTGCATGCGACCGAACCGGCCAACTTTAATCGGTGAAGAAGAGAGAGAAAAACTTGAACTTGAATCAGTGTTCTGAGAGAAAAACTCGGGCTTCAACCAACTCTCAATTGCCTTGACGCATTCTAGCACAAGCCACAAAGCCGTGGAAGGTACTGGGGACTTCACATGATTACAGCCACTGGCTTCACTCTCAGATAACAATCTCCCAACTTTGGCATCCCGATGCATCCCCTCCATCATTGAAGAAGAACTCGCACAGAGTGTCACATCCATGAATTCTTTAATATCATAAGATGAATTGCAAAATGTGCCTTGAACTATTAAATTGTGTACATTTCCTACATATTGACCAAGCACAAAAGGGGTAGCTAGGTTCTCATTTTCATCCTCTGTGTGTATTGTGGTGACTCGTTTATGCGGATCCATAAATTGTAGGGTCTGCAGGATTTGGATCCACCTGGAGGAGATATCAGGTCGATTTTGGGCCAAGTAAACAGAGACTTCCTCATGGGTCAGCACATACCTGGTGTCATCTACTAAGCGCATAATTATCTCATATTGGTTCACCCATTTATTAGCCTAACAAGTAGAAGCAAATTATGGTTAACAAAAGGCTCACATCTATATGCTTGTTCTGAGTGGGCTACTTTGTCAAGATCTACTTCTATCAAAATACCCACCCCAAATTGGGTTCAGGCTCATCACCTTGGATATTGTCATGTATAACACCAGTTAGTATCAGCCATCAGTGTGTGTGTCATTATTTAGTTGTTTGTTTGTTTTTTATTTTACTTATTGTTTGTTTTTTATTTTATTCATTTATTCTTCTTTGTTTTGCACAGAGGGAAGGGAAGGAGGGAAGTTGCTGCTGTGACAGGTTTCTCCTACCAGAGCTTAATTTTCTTAGCGCTGTCACCTCAAGTGCTTCTCTCTCGGTAACAGTATAAAAACTATAAGTAAGCATGCATGCACACTCTTTACTATTTATTATATTATTATTATTATTTATATTGATTTTTCATTTCAGATTGGATTTCATTTCTAGTCTACCCCAATTTATTTGGGAATATAAGTGATGTCCCAGTACCCACAAAAATATACATTTGGTCCCAAGTCCCAATTCCTTCAAATTAAACTTTTCATAGAAAGAAAAGAAGTTACCTGTAAACGACCATCATGTCGTCCTACACAAGAAACCAAAACATCTCTCAAGCATCCAACCAGAATGCCCAGCAAGTCGACTTCCCTTACCAGCCGAGGTGTCAGAGTTGGTACCGTGAAAATCTGAACAGTGAAGGTGCCCAACAATGGGTACTCCCCCAGGAGCGACAATTCACCTCCATTGGGCCCCACACCGGATCCCTTGGTAATCTCACTCACTGTAACCTGATAATACCGCACGAAACTAAGAGCAAACTGGGACTTAAAATTCGGGTCTGCTATTAGTTTCAATAAAAGCTCGTGTAATTTTTTCACAACCGATTTTTCCAAGAGCTTCTCACAGCGTAAGAGGAGATCCAGCAAGTCAGGTTGCACATAAATGCGGGTTGCAACAAAGGAAAGGAGACTCTCACTTGAACTGCAAAACTCCAGTAGCATTTCCAGCACTGCGGTGGTTATGGTGTTTGGGGAATAGAAGCCAGAAGGTTCTGCAGATGCCACCTGGCAACCATAGCAGCATGAAGAAATCAATAACAACAACAAAGGTGGTCAGATCCAATCAATTAAGCGCTACTGAAGAGCAAACTAACAGAACCATTTTTCATAATTATTATCAATACCTTATCCTTCCAATAAAGCAATACAGCATCCAATACAGGCCCCACTGACTGGACCACCTCATCAGGCAATGGCTCTATCTTCTCAGCCCCCTGATGTTTTTTGCAAAAGCCATCCCGCTTCCATGCAGTTATATCTCCACAGTCACAACACCCATCTTCTGTGTACATAATTGAGTAATCATGGCCCGTGTGGTTCCCATTCTGGAAACAAGGTACGCATATCGCACATGTGGGGTCATGCTCACAGGTCCGACAGCGATATGCCAGGTCATTGTGGCTCCACACTAAACCACAAACACCTCGAGTGCCAGCTGACTTCTCAGCTAGAGTTTGAAGGAATTCTTGTGGATCTTGCCCAAACATAAGCCACTGGATCCAGCGTAGTGCAATGGTGTATGATTCACTTGACGAATGAGGCACTGAGGAGATAGCAGAAAGGATGCAAGAAACAAGGCTGGAGATGATTTGTGGGTCGGTTGCATTGTTTGCATAGAGGAGAACGCCATCGTAGCAGTTTTGTTTGAGGAATTCTTCTCGGATTCCAAATTCAACTAGTTTCTATAATGAAAGAGATTCTGAAATTTATCACGATAAATACAAATAGGTCTTTTATTTATTCTAATAGCTCCGAGTAAATGAAATCTAATTATGAATTTTGACAAAAGTTAAAAAGGTAGAAAAAAAATAGTATATCCATATTATACAACCATGTCCTTGAGTTGCGAGGAACTAAAAGAAAAGAAATGGAAGAAAGCACACTATCATATTGCTCCCCAGTTCTAATTTAGAAGGTTAATGAAGCTTGATGAAAGAGAAGAACAAGGTGAATCACTCGATGGCTTTTTAAAGTTTCGTTATGTAACCAAGAAACCTCACTTGCCCTCCTTTCATGTCCGTCCAAACTCAAAAGAGTACAGAAAAATGGGACTTCAGACTTTATGTACAGGTTTCATTCTGTGACGATACTGACCATGACAGTACTAGCACACCTAATTTCACAATGCAGTGATTGTGGCTATTTGTTTAACCAATCTGCCGAGTTACCACAGTAAGTGTAAATAAGGTTCGTTAGTTGGGTAACCTCAGTTAGGGATAATGCTATGAACTAGAAATCCAAAATCCCTAATTATATATAAATTGCACATATGTATGTCAGAGAAAAAAATTGAGCGATTAAGAGACGATGAAATTTTTTAGGACCAACAATCTATAGCAACTGCTCTTGACCAAAAGTCTGAATTCTTCATGATGTTGCATGTCAGAGATCAGTCCCGAAGCTCAATTAATTTATCTAACTTAACCATGCTCCTTTAGTTCACTAAGAGAACCCAATTTCGCCTGAACTTACTAATGATAGTGTCAAAAGATCAAAGCCATACCGAGAATCTCAAGGTTTTCAACCTAACCAAAATCCACAGACCCCTCTCCTCAACCCAATTTTTTTTTTTTTTTTGACAGTACCCTCAACCCAATTAACAAATCAAAATCAATATATCAAAGGACGGCCAACGAAATTAAAAACTGAAGCGCACGATCTTCGTCAACATAGCACTTCTTTTTCCTCAAACAAATTACAGGCAGCAAAGAAAGCTACCTCAATAATCCGATCATCAATAGAAACTGGCAAATCTATATCCATCTTTCCAGCCATGGCGCGAAGCCACGACGAACAACCCCAGTTACTCTTGCCCGATCGCGAGTTACCTCGCCCCAGCCTTACAAGTAAATATTCCCCGGGAAACTAGGTCCTCGATAAGTTACAGCGGTAGAGAGAGAATAGAAGCTTGGTGAAGATCCTTTTTGTCGCAATTTTTAATGATTTTGTGGGGTTTTGGTGGAAATTAGCGATGGTAGCCGAGAATCCAGATTTTTGCCTCAGTTTCTGATCTACTGATTTCTTCGGGAGATAAAATTCGGAGCGGAATTTTACGTATATTAAAAAAAAAGTTAATATTTTTTTCGTGAAATGAAAGCTGATATATGATACCACTTTATGCTATCATTGATATCAATACATGATTTTGCATATTATCATAGTCATCATGTACATTGTTTTTTTGTGATTTTAATTTGCATATTATCGTGGTCATCACGTGCATTGTTTTTTTGTTGTTATGTTCATTCTTGTATTGTTCTATCGATATGATTATTTATATATATTTGCACTTATTTTCATAACGTGTATAATAGTTCAAATAATATACATAATAAGTTAATTAATTCGTTTCGTGATTCCTTCTTTATTAATTATACATGTTATCTATATTGTTATTCAGAATTAGTTATTGTGCATGTTAATTAGTGTTATTTATTTCGAATTATGTGATAGTTTACGTTAATTTTGTTATGCATGTTAGTTGTATTATTATGCGTGTTAACAGTATTATTATCTGAATTGAGTTGAAGTGATACGAGAAACTGAAGAGAACAATTCAAGAGAAATTGAGAAAGGGAAATCGTATCGGGAAGCGTGTTTTCAGTCGAGCATTCAGTCAATTAGATACATAATAACAAAAATGATGTGCATAATAACAACAACAATGTGCAAATTGAATGCAACTGGATTCATCTATTAGTATCGATGGTGGTATCGATTATGGTATCGCCAAAATATTTTCCATTGTGATATTACATATTTGCCTCTCTAAATTTAAAAGTCTCAAATTTATTTATTCAATTGTTTTTTATAATAAAACTCATTTTAATTATGTAAAATACTCATTTTATTTTTAACTAAAAGCATAAAAGTACGTAATTTATTTAAAAAATATACCAACCTTATACTTGATAGATTTCTGAGGATAAATTGTTCATTTCTAACGTATATACGATGAAATTAGGTGTATCCATGTATATGCATTAGAAGTAGGTAAATAAAAAATCTTTAAAAAATCGATCAAATATACAACCTATTTTTTATAAAGCGTTTCATATAATTTCGAAATTCGCACGCACAAATTTCAAAGTTGTGTAAACAATTGAATTGCTATTTCGTAATACGGAGTATTTCGTGGGATGTGAATTCTGACCCCAGAGGAAACTTTCTGCTTTCCAGCTGAAGTTTCTAAAACCACCGGTTCTCCGCATTCGGTCAAATCAGCAACCTAAAATTTTTCTCTTTCAGTCAAAAAAAAAGTTCTCTCTTTTTTTATTTAAAGAAAAAAACTTAGTACTAAAAAAATGGGTATTAACTATTGAGAATACTGTAGTTCAACTGAGACATTTAATTTATTAAGATCGGTGAAAAATATTTCTTGCAGACATAGTAAAAATTAAAATAAATCAAAGATGAATTGAACGATTCAGATAAGCTAAATATTTAGCATACTTATCTTTTGAAGTATCAAAATTTTTACCTTAAAAAGTAAAGGACGAAACAATTTCTACGTATGATCTCAACAGTTGATTGAAAGTGTGCTTCCGTGTGTATGATGTCAAAGAAAAAAAAAACTTGATTAAAAGTTTAAAACAATTTTGATCCTCAAGTCTTAACCAAATACATCAGTTTTTTTAGTAAAGTGGCAATAATACATATCTAAGTCGCCTTATTTTTTTTTTCTTTATTTATATAATGAGAAAAATTTGAGTACATAAAAAATAAATACACTAGATATTTCAAATCACTCCAGATCGTTAAATACATCAAAATTCGTACTAGATTAAAATCCAAATATTCGAGCAACTCAAATTATGTATTGTATTTATTTTTCATGATCCCCAATTTCTCCCTTATATAATACTTTCATTAATTGATGTTTGTAATGGTGACAGCTCTGCAATGAGCGTTGAAAAGAACTAGCATACCACTCGCGCTCCGCGCGAAAAAGTTAAATTTTAAACTTTCGTATTGCAATAATAGAATTATGATAAATCGTTTAAATAAAAAAATATATAAAACCAGGAAAAAAATCTACAGTGATTTAATCGCGCCATGAGTATATTAGATTTGAAGCTTAAAAATTAATAACATTGCCATTAAATTATAAAGAATAATGCCGCTAATGTCTAGTTCAGTTGGTTAAATATTGAATTTTCATTGATAAGATTTTGAGTTCAAGCCATGCTTGTGATCAGAGACGGAATCAGAACGCTAATTTAGAGAGGAGCCGATTTGCAAGTATGGTCTAATTCTAATATAATAAAGATGCCAAAATTTAATTTTGATCAGATTATACAATTTTTTAATAATTTTTAATTTTAATCAAAATTTTAACTAAAATCTTATAATTTAATTAGAAAATTAAATAACGAGTTCAATTTTTTCTGGGCCAAAAGGGGTCGGGGCCCACCCTGACCCCCCGCTGGTTTCGCCCCTGCTTGCGTGTGTTGTAAATATACGAACAATGAATAAAAAAATTATAAAGAATAATATAGAGTAAATATAATAATAATAAGTCAAGTCCTACCTAGTGTAATGGTAAGGCATGAGATTTTTATGAGAGAGGTCAGAGGTTCAATTCCCGTTAGGAGCTACTTCTAGAGAGATTTTTTTCAAATTTATTTTCTGATTTGATTGTGGGTGTGTTTTAAGTCTAATAAAAAAATATATATATATATATATATATATATAATAATAATAATAAGGGCAATGAAACGTCTCCGTCTGCAATCCACGCATGTAATACAAAAAACTTTAAAATAAACGATAGATTTCTGAAAAAAAAAAGCAATGTTATCGTTATAAGTGATGAAAGTAGGGGTTGCACGACTAAAAGGTAAACTATTTTATAACAAAATTTCAATCCAACTCAATTATGTCGGATTAAAAAAAATAGTTAATTCATTCGTAAATTAATTTTATCTATTTTTATATATGATTTTGTGAGTTATATACGAGTTATAATTTTTATTGTGCATAAGTGACAACGAAAATAATTTAACATATAATATCATGATAAAAACATAAATATAACATAAATGACAAAAAAACTTACTTTAAATCAAAATTCATTAATATAAATTATTTTATTTCCTTTTAGCAAGGTTATTATACTTTGCAAATTATGTGTTTTGTAATTTTGCATTTTTGAATTTTGGATTCTTTATAATAAAAATAATTTTGCAAGAAATTCATCAGTCCAAAATCACAAAGCGTGTGCTTTGTAAAGCACAATAGCTTTGCTCATTCTCTTTTCATAAAAGATCAATCACTTATTCATATGCACAATTTTTTTTTGTCAAAAGATGAATACGCACAAAACATATTTTTTGTTTTTACAGAAAGATGAATATGCACAAAACACTTATTTTATATGCACAAATATCTTTTCAATAAAAAAGATGAATACGCACAAAGCATTTAAGAGGGTTGTTAATAGCTATTTGTCCAAAAAAATACATTTTATACCGTGTTCGAATTTAGACAGATTATTTAGAGCAAAATTCGTATCCAACTCGATAATATCTGTAGACGAATCATATAAATACGTTTATAACTCTAGTAATACCTCAATTAGATAAATACGATCGGGTCAAACGAGTTAAACGGATTGAGTGGGTTGACGATTTTTTTTACGGCCCTAGATAAAAGAATCTTTTCCCATTGTCTGTATTGTTTCACAAATAAATTTGCATCATTCAATGCTAAAAAAATTACAATTGATTAGAAATATTAGTTTGTTCGATGGATATATTAACCGTAGAGCTAATTTGGTATAAGTTTAAAATTTTAACGATCAATTAAATATTTCTGAAAAAAGAGCAAAATAATAAATAATAACTTTAATTTTGGAGGATTTACACGATAACGTGATACTTCCAGATGTAAAAAAAAAAAAAAAATCTAAAAAGTAAAATTTTCACACCACTGGAATGAAACCAAGCTGTCCTTCTAGAAAGAACTCGCATTTATGGAGGAATTGGGATTTCGTGTGGACTAAAATAGTGTTGTTATTTATATGAATTCTTAACAGTTCAGTCTTAAATTAGTTTCTTAAACAAATTAGCGAATAAAAGTTTTGTTTTATTTTTATTTGAACTACAACAAGATTAATAATTTTTAATTAAAATAATATACTAACTTTCTTAAGAAAAAAGAGCTCGATCCAATTAGAGCAAAATTTGAAGTATTAATGGAATTATTGTATATGATGTAATTAATTGTTAAACAGTGTTATACATACTCTCAATATATATTACCATGACTAATATTTGTATATCCAATACAGTTTAACATATTTATAAGAAAAAATAAATCTAGTTTATACTAACATTTAGAAATCAATTTGTTGCAAAATAATTGCTGTATTTGTCATGTTGTTCAGATTAAAAATGTAAAAACCACTTAATCCGAATTTTTGAAACAAATAAACAGTGTTTTCAATGTGCAACAATATTTTGTCCCCAATAAATCACAGTAAAGCTTCCAGATATATTTTGTCTCCACCGTGAAGTTTTTAATGTAGCATTTAATCACAACTGGAGGGTTATAACTTATAATGCATTTAATAACAATATTTCTTTAATGCTCAGGCGCTACTTTTTAATTGCAGTGCTGTCTCTTCGTATCCTTTTTTGTGCTCCGAATCGTCTGCTCGCCAAAGAGGCGAGTAGGGCTCTGTTCTCTTAAATTGAACTGCTCATTTAATATGGACGGTTTTGATTTGATTTAGGGAATGATACTGTGATATATTAGAGCCATTCGATCAGTTTTTAACAGTACAGATTGAAGAAAGCACTGAGGAGCAGGGATTTTTACGAGCAGGTGATCTGGTTCTCCTTTTTAGTATAGAATTTGAGTGCACAATTTTTAACTGGGAAAGGGAAATCCGGAGGCATGGAACATGGGAATCTATTGGGATGGATGATCCTCATCACTTTCTAAGATCTCGTGTGAATAATTTAATGCTTACATCTGTGTGTGCTTGTGTTGTATGGACATAGTTCCTAACCGTCCGATCAAACCCAATGATACAATATTGACGTCGATTGCACTGGGACGATCTGGTAATTTCATAAATCGAAAGATTATCCCTCCTGAAACCCACTTTTTTTATATAGCCTTTCCAAACCCCACTCCTTTCTTCTCCACCAAGCACACAAAATCTCTTGATCAGAAACTTAAACCTCCTGATCTAAACAAATTCGAATTATCTGAAGAAAATGGGCCGCAAATTCTTCGTCGGTGGCAACTGGAAATGTGTAAGTTTATTTCAAACTTTCTTTTACCAGCTAACTTAATCCGTTCACTCGGTGGAAGTTTCTAACAGTTCCATCGAAATTTTTGTACAAAAGTTGGATCAAAGTAGACACCAAAGCTGGATCGTTGAAAATTTTCTTATTAAAATGTATTTATGTATTGTTTTTCAAAATTAATCCAACTGGTCAACTCGTAGTTGTACGAGATCTAGAATCCGTTGTTCATATTGCATGTAATTCGTAATTCCGGAGAAAATTTATATATTTTAGTATTGTTGTAATCATAGTCGAATGCTAGTGTGCAAGGGTTCGAATACTTACATATTTTTTCTAATTTCAGAATGGAACACTAGAGGAGGTGAAAAAGATCGTCTCCATTCTTAACGGGGGAGATGTGCCTTCATCAGATGTTGTTGGTATGAAATCTCTAGTAATTCTCTATTTTCCAATAATTAATCATATAGAAGTCTGACTTTTTCTAGATATTTGATTAGTAAGTAGAGATTGATACTTTGTACTTCTGCACTTGTATCATTGAAATTATGTCTACTTGTGTAGAGGTGGTGGTGAGCCCTCCATTTGTGTTTTTACCACTGGTGAAAAGCGAGCTTCGTGCTGATTTCCATGTGGCAGCTCAAAATTGCTGGGTCAAAAAGGGCGGTGCCTTTACCGGAGAGATCAGGTATGTTTAAAATGTGTAGATAATTTGGACATATAATTGCAACTTGCACAATTGATCATACCCACAATTGCATGCGGTACATGGCATGCAGGCCTTTTGTACTTTTTTTATTGGTCATATACACAATGTAACACCAAGTGGAATTGTTAGTAGATAAGATCGATCAATAATGTTCCTACAAGGGTCATTTGTACAAGTTCGTGGCATTTGAATCTCAGACCTACAAGGCTACAACAACACACTATCAGCCAAACATTTTATAAACACCCTATTGCCAGTTCAAAGCGGTACTTGTTATTTGATGACGATAATCCTTGCTTAAGCACAATTCAACTCTCTAAAAATGCAGTGCGGATATGCTTGTGAATTTGGACATTCCATGGGTCATCATTGGCCACTCTGAGAGGAGAGCCCTTCTGGGAGAAACTAATGAGGTATCTTCTTTTTAACTATGAAACTAGGTTTCACATTCCCTTTAATTTTGCTGAACCTTCTACTTAGGTTTTACTTCTAGAAATTATGTTCGGGAAAAAAAAGAATAACATAAGACAACAAAGTACTAGACATCTTGTTTGATTTTGGTACTTTTTTATTTTGACTTTCAGTTTGTAGGGGACAAGGTGGCATATGCCTTGTCGAAGGGATTAAAGGTGATAGCATGTGTTGGTGAAACCCTAGAGCAGAGAGAGTCTGGGGCAACCATGGATGTTGTGGCTGCTCAAACCAAAGCCATTGCTGGTACTTTACCAATTCGTTACTATTTAATTGTTTGTAAGGAAGTGATTTTGCTGGCATGGCTGCAAAATGTATAAAATTCGGATATTCAAGAGTGAGAATATCAATTATACCTCTGAATGTGGTTGTCCTCCTTGTTATTTCCATTTTTGTACCAACCCTGCTTTGTTTCTTCTCCTACAACAAAATATTCACTGAAACTATCATGAGCCTAGCCCTTCAGAAGCTCTCTACCATCCTACCAAGCTGTTTCTCTCTACATAAACTAAAGAAATATTATGGTTGGTCTTGAGATCTTCTACAGCTCTTTTAGAAGAGGATAGTGGTAATTAATTTTGCTTAGTCACTTGGTATCAAGTTAGTATGAAGAGCATGATATGCAGTTTTATATCATTGAAGTACTAATCATTACCATTACCATTCTATTTTAGACAAGATTAGTGACTGGAGCAGTGTGGTGATTGCCTACGAGCCAGTGTGGGCCATTGGCACCGGCAAGGTTGCCACACCTGCTCAGGCTCAAGAGGTATTTTCTGTTATCCTTTTTATCCTTTTAATAACAAACAAATGAAATGCAACATATAGTGGCCTGAATTTTGGTTTCAAACTTCCAATCTTTCAACAATTGGAAAGGTGCATGCTGCTTTGAGGAGCTGGCTTTCAGACAAAATCAGCACTGAGGTTGCTGAATCTACTCGCATTATTTATGGAGGTACATACTTCTTATTCGAAATCATTTCAGTTAGATAATAAGTTATCATTTTCTAATCTTACGTTCTTAAAAAAATGTGCAGGATCTGTAAGTGGGGCTAACTGCAAGGAGTTGGCAGCTCAGCCTGATGTTGATGGTTTCCTTGTTGGTGGTGCTTCTCTCAAGGTACCCCCACCCCCTCTTTCTCTCTCTCTCTCTCTCTCATGTTTGTACTGGAATATTATGTCTGAATGTAATTGTTGACTGGCCTTTTGCTAGTTTTGTGTAGCTACTAAAGCTGACCAGTAGGATGTGATACTGGTAAACTGGCACTGGTGTAATGAATACCCTAGGGATACCAAGATGGTTAAGAATTGGCTCGGTCATACCTGACTGTTATAATACCAAGCAGTAAACATCACCCAGTAGATGAGTTGTAGGATTCATAATTATATATCTTTTTGTTCTCTTTTTTCAGCCTGAATTTATTGATATCATCAAGGCAGCTACCGTGAAATCTGCTTAAAATGCTGACGACCTTTTTATTTCAGAAAAGTGTGATGTTTTGTTTCTATATATCTTTCCTTGTGAATGGCTACTCTCTCTCTCTTTTGACTTTGTTTTTGCCTGAGAGATACTTATTGAGTTAATAACAGGCTAATAATAATTTGGCTGCAACTCTCTAGTTCTTTTTTGGCAACCATCTTACTTGAATGACAATTACAAGTTTTGCTGGGATATTTATGATGTAGAGTTGGACTGAACTAATAGCGGTTTGGGCTTTTTGCTTCTTTGCGTTAATTTGCTTAAAATGGTTGGGATGCCTCAAAAATAAAATCTTTTGATGCTTTTGACAATATATTTAAATCAAGAGGAGGGATCAAATCAGGTTGTACATAAAATCTATTAGTCCTATATAATCTGAGAACCGATGTGACAATGCATCAAGCGTTATTAATATAGATTGTTTTCAATGGTTGATGAAACATTCAGGTCTGATGTATTAAGTTTATATGCTTGTCAACTCCAACCTTCGGCTCAGAATTTGATCATGGCATTTCATGGTATGTCTTATGAGACTTCAAAATTTCCATGTACCGTTCTCAAATTCGCACGGTATTTGGACGGTCAAAGCAGCAGACAGCTCGTAGTTCCAAAAGTACGATATATCACAAAATCTTAATTTTGTATAGTTTTATGTCGTAATTGTCTAACCCCAATCCATATACCAACGTGTACTTCTTACAATATTAGCACATGACATTAGGAAACCATTAAATGCTTTCAAGTTGCATACTTGCATAGGTCTTATGGGTAGTAGCTGCTTGTGATTAAAGCAACTCATGGGATGCATGCTTACACAGAGCCACAGAGGTCATATGCATAGGTTGCGTGTAGGTGGTGCACACAAAATTAACATGTCAACTCTTACAAAGTTTTTTTTTCTGTCACTTTCTCCAATAGATGTGAACACATCAACAAATATAAACAGTGGAAAAAAGAACGCAGTAATAATAATTAACGGTGCACTTTTCTCTGGCTAAAATTATTCAGATCTAGAAAAAAAAAAACAGCCTGATTTTTCTTATATTAATTCCGATTCATATATAGAATTGAAGTAATCGGAGCATGACAAACTGACAACTTTATGTCATATATGTGAGGATTATTGCATGAGCAAATCAACGACAGATAACCACCTCCGGGTTTCCCTATTTAAGGGAAACACTGATGGAATATGTACTTCTCTGTATTTTGTCTTCTTAGATTTATTTTTTTGGAAGACCCGTAGGCAAGTCTTCTTAGATAATGCTTCCCCAATTTCTCTAACCTGCATGGAGACAAAAATAAAAAGACAGAAAAGAAACAAAAATAAAACAAGAAACAATTAAGTCAAGAATTTCCCTCTATTTCGAGAGAGCTTATAGGGTTGTAGGGTTTATGGAAATAGAGAGAGCCTTAATGGAAGTCACCTCTAGCCATGCTTGCCACCTCTTCACATAAATTTCCCTCTTTTAGTTCGAACTCGACTTGATGAACAATTCTAGCTACAAATCAATAGTCTGATTAACTTCGAAAGTTTTGATTTTCTATCGATTCAGGAAAAGTTACAAAGTATTTCAATAAACATAGTTTGAAATATATATTTCTCATCAACGTTCATTACACGTGTGACGTGTCTTAAAATTTAAGCTATTATGTATTAATTAAGAGGATGGTTCTGCTGCCTACTTTTTGTGCCTCATTTTGTCTCAAAATCTCAACCGTACATAAAAAATGAGATCGATGCTTGGGATTAATCCATTGATTTACCCTCCTTCCTATTCGGCTATTCCTCACTCCTCTCGCTCGAGCAAACCCTTAAGGTTATGCTCCAAAGAGGTGTAGAGGAGGTGAAGGGAGGAGAAAAAAATACACCTGCTTCCGAATCTAAAATGGAGGAAGGGAGCGGAGGTGAGCGGAGGGGACACCCACGTTAATTTTTGGTTAAAATAGTTCCCTCCGATTTGAAGGGTAAAAAATCAATCCCTCTCTCCGTTTTCTTCCCCTTTCATTCCTTCCCTTCCCCTTCCTTTGCAACTCAGGCAGGGGCGGAGCCACCTTGCACCAGGGGGTGCAGTCGAACCCCCCTGGAAAAAAATTTCAAAAATGACCATATATTTGAATTTTTTTTTGCATAAATGACCATGTAAAATAATTTTTTTCTAAGAATAACCATCATTTCGAACCCCTGGAAAATACCGTAAATCTTGAACCCCTGGCGAGAATCCTGGATCCGTCTCTGAACTCAGAACTCACGAGCACACCCTAACCAACAGTACCTTCAATCGCAACTCCTTTACCCCGTCACCAGCCTCTCTCTCCTCCGTCGGAACCCATATGCTCTTTTCGCTCCTCTTCGATAATGCATTCTCTCATACAGTGAACTCTCTACTCAAGCGAAACCTCCTCTCTTGGTCCCAATGTCTCTCTGTGAACTAAGAATTTTAGAAGAATCATCTCATGCCTCAGCACCTCCATCAGAACCTCCTTCACACCTCTTCTTTATTCGTTTTGAGAATAAAACAAATTGAAGAACAAATACTTGGCGATAAATTTGAGTTGTTAAGGATTTTGCAATTTAATTAAATCCATTAATTCTTATAGCTGTGTGACTTATCAGGAATCATCATTTTGTTGATGCAGGATGGTAAGGATGAGCTGGTAGCTAAGAGAAAAAGAATCACGAAGCGCAAATTGTAAATCAAAAACTGAAAGCTGAAGTATTCTTGTCTTATTCTCTCTTTGGCTTGGTTGTAAAATGATATCATGTCAAGTTTGCAGTTTTGTAAAATGATATCATGTTCTAAAATTCTTGGTTCAGAGAGAGACATTCTGATCAAGAGAGTAGGTTGCGCTGGAGGAGAGAGTTCACCGTAGGAGAGAATGCGTTATCAAAGAGGAGCGAAGAGAGTATATGAGTTCCGACGGAGGAGAAAGAGGCTGGTGATGGGAGCGTAAATCAATCGACTAATCCCAAACGTCGATCTCATTTTTTATGTACGGTTGAAATTTTGAGACAAAATGAGGCAAAAAAAAAATAAAGCAGCCGAACCCTCCTCATCATTAATTAAATTCGATACAACTCGGTTTATACATACTGTTCTTGCTTCTTACTGGGTTTTCTGATTCCTCTTGGGCCGCGAAGCCCAACTTGACAGATCTTGTTATTTCTGTTAGGACCCAACAAGCAAATCATGCCATTTTCAAGGATACAAGGGCAATAACAAGCTTTTACCGGGAGAGAACGAAATAGGCGTCGAACCCTCGCGAAGTACCTTTTCAAAACCCTTTCTTTGCGGCTCGTCTCCTTTTGAGCTTTCTCTCCTTCTCGCTGTTTCTCGCTATTCTCTCTTACTTCTAGTCAGGCCAGCGATGGCATTGAACGCTCCAGTTCTCGTCTTGAGTAAGCCTCTCCCTGTCTATAGCGTATGAGTTATTTCTTTTTTAGTTTTAGGTTCGAGCCGAAAATGGCGATCCATCCTGGAGACGGATCGTTGCATTTGGGAATATCATTTCTTATTTTTAATTTGTTTTTCCCTTTTTCTGCGGTTGTACAGTAAAATACGCTTTGTGATCACACGATACAAAAGTTCAAATCATGATCAGGCGATTTAGGTGTAGTGTTTGTTCTTAAGATCTGTGTTGCGCATTCGCTTCACTGTTTGCAAGTTCGCTGAAAGATCTTAGATCTTGCATAGAGGTCTAACAAGCCTTATGTACCACTAGATCCATAAAAAAATAAACGAATCGGCTTCCTCCTTGTGATACTGTCTTAGACCTGAGTTACTATGTATATTTAATGATTATTACTAATCTATAATTATCACACAATTACAGTGGGACTATGCAGCAAAATTTTGTTTTGTACTTTAACTAGGTAGTTTCAACTTTTCTGTCTTAGGTTTTCCAATATGTTCTGAGCAACTTAATTTGTTTTACTTGATCAGAGGATTCATTGAAAAGGGAATCTGGTGCAAGGGTTCATCATGCCAACATCCAAGCTGCCAAGGTTTCAATAATTCTCTCTCTCTCTCCCATCTTTCTCTGGATGTTTTAATGGATGCCATGTTTTGGTTAAATGTTTGACTAATTAAAATTTTTGTTGTATAGGCAGTGGCTGACATTATTCGTACAACTTTGGGCCCCAGATCTATGCTGAAGATGCTTCTTGATGCTGGTGGAGGTGAGTCTCACACATAGAATAACAGTCTCTTATACAAGCACAAGCAGATACAGAAAAGTAAAAAAATTGCATTTGCTAACAAAAACAAGGCTAGGTGAATTAGTGGTAGTGTGGTACACAATTTATGCAAGAGAAATGTTTGCATTATTTTAGTAATAATTTTTCTGTATTTGTTTGAGAAAAGTCATGTTTTTGGTCCTTGGGCTATCCGATCTGGTTCCATCAAGTCCTAGAACCCTTTTTTGGTTCGAGTAAGTCCATGAACCCATGAACTATTGGTTTTGGTTCAAACTGCCCCTGAACTTTTTCTTGGTTCAAATTACCCCTAAACTATCTGATTTGGTTCATTTCCCCTCTAAACTATTGATTTTGTTTCAGTATGCTACCTTATGTCAGGAAATTTTATTGGGAAAATTGAACCAAATTCAATAGTCCGGGGACAATTTGAACCTAAAAAGTTCCGAGAAGGCAGTTTGAACCAAAACCAATAGTTTAGGGACGTGATTGGGCTAAAAAAGGTTCAGGGACTTGATTGAACCAAATCAAATAGTTTAGAGACCAAAAACAAACTTTTCTCTAATTATTTTGGCAAATTACACAGGATTGGTATTTGCATCTAGTACTTTTTTTTGTGAACACCCCGGCCTCTGGCCAAGTTTAAGTAAAATGGACCTAAATGGCCCCAACTAATTAGAGTGGATATTTCTTATACGAAATATATGACGCAGAATGCAACATGGCTATAAGCTAACAGTTGGTGTTTATGGCAAAAGAATCCTTTTATTGTTATAGTGCCATTTCTAAATTTAAGTTGATGGAATGGAAACAGGGATTGTGGTGACAAATGATGGAAATGCAATTTTGCGTGAATTAGATTTAGCACATCCTGCTGCCAAAGTAAGCTTAACTAAAAATCTATTCATTCTTTTATAAAATACTGAAATGTTAAATTCTAATAGAGTATTTGCGGTGTTACCCCCTCTTGGATCTTATCTTATTTATTTGTAACTTCAGTCAATGATTGAGCTAAGTCGAACACAAGATGAGGAGGTTGGAGATGGTACTACATCTGTCATTGTTCTCGGTATGTCTTTACCTTTTTTTCTTTTAAAAACTGGGGAGCACATTCAAAATAAGGTACTAATTTTTTGGCACTTTTGTTATAAGCTGGAGAGATGCTCCACGTGGCACAGACATTCATTGACAAGAACTTCCATCCTACCATTATCTGCCGAGGTAGTTAGCATGCATTTCTGAAGATGTGTCTCATGCCTCGTTCTCTTTTCTACATTAATATTTAATGTTTCCTCTCATCTCTTTTAGCTTATACCAAAGCTCTAGAGGATGCAGTTGCCGTGCTTGACAAGATTGCCATGCCAGTTGATGTCAATGACCGTAAGTCTTGACCTAATTCATCGTTACATGTAGCTTTCTGCTTATCTTTAGGCAGCTATCACTTTATTATTTTTTTTTTGCAGGAGAAACAATGCTGGGCTTGGTTAAAAGTTGCATCAGCACCAAATTTACTAACCAGTTTGGTGACCTCATTGCTGTTAGTGTTTTATCTTTTTTTTCTCCCTTTGATATATATATATATATATATATGGAGGAGAAATCTGTAGCCGCCGAACTTCCAACCGCTCGCAATTGCTCCATGGTAGCAAATGTAAATGATCGATCCGAACCGCTGAAAACATTCTCCATATTAATATAGACTTGGAAACCAAATTTTACATTTTTTTGAATTTTTTTATTGTTTTATCGGATGGATTGAAAATTTATTTATCTAATGATTTACAAACATCCAATTTTCAACTCTTCCGATAAAATAGTAAAAAAATCCAAAAAATATAAAATTTGGTCTCCAAGTCTACAGTAGTATGGAGAATGTTTCCAACGGTCCGGATCGACCATTTACACTTGGTATGATGGAGCGGTTGCGAGCGGCTACGAAATGGATGGTGGCTACGGATCCCTCCTCATATATATATATATATATTGAGAAAACTTAGGTACACCTAGATAAGTGCTTCTGGGTACTCCACTCAATCCCTACCGTTTTTGATTGGAATATATGATGCAAATCTCAATGCAATCAAACGGTAGGGATTAAGTGGAATATCTAGGGAGCACCTATCTAAGTGTACCTAAGTTTTTCCCATATATCTTTGCATTTAGGTGCCTGCATTATGAGTTCATGATCCATTAACAGTTTTTAAGAAAACTGGAAATCAACCTCGCCATGTGTACAATTTTCTATTTGCGTCCTTGTTGCAAATAAATCTGTGGCTATAGTCAGGGTTTTACGATCAGGTCAGCCTGGGCTCTCAACCTGCCCCTACCACACCTCACCTAAAAGAAAAGAAAGAAAAGAAAAGAAAAGCCAGCAATCAGGAAGTAGGGTGACTAATAATACAATATTTTTCTGGTTTATCCAGCTCCAGTACTTCTGTATATGCTATCAACACATAGCCTAGACCATATGACTGTGCTATAATGTTACTTGCATATAATGCTAACTGTATTAGCCACTTAATTGTAGGACCTTGCAATTGATGCTACCACAACAGTTGGTGTAGACCTAGGTCAGGGGATGCGTGAGGTTGACATAAAGAAGTACATAAAAGTTGAGAAAGTGCCTGGTGGCCAGTTAGAAGACTCCAAAGTTTTGAAAGGAGTTATGATAAACAAAGATGTAGTTGCACCAGGGAAAATGCGCAGAAAGATAGTCAACCCGCGAATTATGCTGCTCGATTGCCCATTGGAGTATAAGAAAGGAGAGAATCAAACCAATGCTGAGCTTATGAGAGAAGAAGACTGGTTTGTGCAGACATACCTTATTTTGACAGAGTTTTCCTATGGTTATTCTGTTCGGCGGTGTAAATGGTGTTGTAATGTGATACTGACCAGAATGAAGTCCAAATTCTATAAAAAGACAAGTGAAAGCCAGCACTACCCCAAAAAAAGATATGAACTCTTAAATCCTGCATGGAAACATATAGTGAATGCACAAATAATGAAGACAAGCCATCATTACTACACTTTGTTTTGTCCACCCCACTGGCAATCCCAAGTTTTTCCTTCATATGAGATATAGACATGTTTATTTACCACTTTTGTTAGCTTATGAAATATATTATTTTGATTTTGGTTTTTCCCCTTTCAAATTAAAGGGAGGTGCTTTTAAAAATGGAGGAAGAATACATTGAGAACATGTGCTCACAAATCTTGAAGTTTAAGCCCGACCTTGTCATAACTGAGAAAGGGCTAAGTGACCTAGCATGCCACTTCCTCAGCAAGGCTGGTGTCAGTGCAATTCGACGTCTCAGAAAGACTGACAACAACCGCATCGCTAAGGCATGTGGTGCTACCATTGTTAACAGGCCTGAGGAGCTTCAAGAGTCTGACATTGGGACTCGTGCAGGTTTGTTTGAGGTTAAGAAATTTGGAGATGAGTTCTTCGCATTTATTGTGGACTGCAAGGACCCAAAAGCATGCACGGTTTTGTTGAGGGGTGCAAGTAAGGATTTGTTGAATGAGGTCGAAAGAAATCTTCAGGTATGATGCATGTAATATAAATTTAAGTCTTGGTATTATATAGATTATAGATTGGTTACCAGCTATACCTATGTACTACTGTTAGGATTTAATCTTTTCTTTAGTGGATATGGTTTATGTTTTAAGAATGCATTAGTTTGATTTTGAAATTGGTTGAATGGATATTCCATGCCAAGCAATTCTGATGTTGGCATTTTGAAGGTCTTCTGCTTTTTGTTGGTTTATTTTTGTCCTTGGGTTTATTCTTATTGATTAAGGTCATCAGGACTTAATTTATTTTCACTATGCTGGTACATCCACCCATTGGTTAATGGTATGTTCTAACTGATACCACTTTGAAATCTATTCGCTAGTTTATTACTGCTGAAGATTTGTGGGGTTGGCTGATCGGTTGCCATTATTAGCAGGGTGTTTCATAGTAAATCTAATTTTTGGTGAATGACAGGATGCAATGTCAGTTGCACGCAACATACTGAAAAATCCTAAGCTTCTACCAGGAGGTGGTGCGACTGAATTGACTGTATCGGCTTCTCTCAAGCAAAAGAGCTCTTCAATTGAAGGCATTGAGAAGGTAAATTACCATATTACATGAGATCTGACCTGTTGAACTTAAAGGCAAAAGAGTGCATATATGTAGCAGAACAAATGAAACATCATGTACAGTTTTGTACACTTCTGTAATGGAATATATCTTATGTTTTCCTTTATCATTGCTTGGAGACAAACATACACTCTTTCAGTAATATTTGATAAGATATCTTATGCCATTTTGAAGAGAACTGAGCAGCCTAATGGCATGTTTTTTTATTTCGAAGTATAGTTCATTGCTGGTCTATACATGGTATTTTTGAAGTTGTCCTAGTTGCTAACAGGAAGTGAACTTGAAGAAAAAAGAAGGCTAATTAACTGCAAATTACTTGACTTGATTCTTGTATATTTTTTTGAATATTGGTTTCCATTACTTGAAATTTTAGTGGCCTTATGAAGCAGCTGCACTAGCTTTTGAGGCGATACCTAGGACCTTGGCACAGAATTGTGGATTGAATGTCATTCGTACCATGACTCAACTTCAAGGGAAGGTATGATCGATATTAACACATGGTGTATCAGTGCTGGACTGCCGACACATGTTATTTTCTTCTGTTTATCTTATTTTCTGCAATCAGTTTATTGAAGCAAACACGTTCTTGTCCTGTTTTATGTTTCTTAGTAGTTCGTTGAAGTTTTGCTTCTCTGGCTAATTAGAGAAATTACATTAATTTTCTCGAGTGTAGCATGCTAATGCTGAAAATGCATGGGTCGGAATTGACGGCACCACTGGTGAAATTGTCGAAATGAAGGCCAGAAAGGCAATTTTTCTCTTTCTCCTGTTATTTATTATTTTTTTATAGATCATTCTCATATTATTGAATATGGTTTAGTTGGTTTATTGTTATCAATATCTGGTTAATTTATCTGCAGATATGGGATTCATACAATGTGAAGGCACAAACATTTAAGACGGCAATAGAGGCAGCATGCATGCTTCTACGCATAGATGACATTGTTAGTGGAATAAAGAAGAAACAGGCACCTGGTGCAAGTGCCCAACAAAAGCCGACAATTGAACAAGAGGGTGATGCTGATACCGAACAAATGATACCTGAGTAACCATACATATAAGTGTCTGGTGACGTTCTTTGCTTTTATATCAACTGATGCTTACCAGGATTAAGAATTCACAAGATAGTATGCATTTTTGTTATTTGCTGGAAATTTTGCAGGGTTTGCTGTGTGATTGGTTAGCTTTTCTGGGTTAGGCTATTTAGTTATGTTTTGTTTAATATGCTTGAAGCTAGATCTCTCTGTAAGTTTTTTAATGTTTGTAGTTTGTCTTTTGAGATTTGGACTTGAGAAGCAATTATTCTTCACTTTTGTTGTTTGAAGTATTGAATATCATTTGTCCGTGCATTTGTCTAAAACTTGGTTGCTTAACGCCTCATTATCAAATTTAGATGTACGTGGCTCGCCAAAAAAGGTTTAGAAGGCTCAGATACATCTTCATTTCGACTTAGAGCTGAGTTGATGATGTCTAATTTTCTTGCCACCTTAATGTGTAGCTGTTCCCCTCGTTAGAGGGTTAAAAATTACTCTTCTATTTGTGATTTTATATTAAATCTGCAACCCCGTAGATATACTATGCCATTATTCATGATATGCAAAAATCATGTTCCTTCCGAATTGAATGGAACCTATCAATATCATATAGAATGTCACAAGTTGACCCAATCCTATTATAAAGATTTTTCTCGTGCACTAGCGATTCTTATCAGATATCGCGTTTGGTAACACGCTTCAATTTTCAAACTTCTTGTTATCAATTCACACTCATATGGTGTTATCAATTCACATGCAGCCATGCAGGTCAAGTTTACAAGGAACTTTAAAACATGGGAGACTAAGATGTCACAATGTCATATCACAATCAAACATCATTGGTCATGTGTTGCTCCGTGAAGTAATGCCAGGGATTTAAAGTTGCTAAAATCCTCATGTTATTGGGAATTAATCGCAACGTAAACAAAACGTACAGTTCAAGTGGCCACACCTAAGTTCTGAGCAGCATATAAACATAATATTCACTAAAATTTTCAATTCAATGGATGAAGCAGGTAGTAGTGAAAGCACATCAAATAACTGAAGGTGCAGATTACGAACACGAGAAGCGAATATAAATAACACGTACAAAGTTGGGTTATGACCATTTCTCATGCACTTGGTACTAATTAGCATAGAAGCCACATATATAATATAACACGTACAAAGTTGGATTATGACCATTTCTACATGCACTTGGTACTAATTAGCAGAGAAGCCATATAGGCATGGACTAGTGGATCACATGGTGTTATTACCAAACTATCCTAAGTTCCTAACAGAGCCCCAGATGTTAAGCATACAATATATTATTAGTGGGGTCGTAATAACAAACTGCACTATGTTCGCCGGCGCTTATTATTCCACTGCTTGATAATGTACTGAAGGACCTCCTTCAGGGTGGCCTTCCGGCTTTCCTTGAAATTCCAGAGCTCTGATACCACATACCGACCACTCGGATTGTACTCATTAAGCTCTGCCAGAGCTGTTTTTACAGCATTGCACACATCATCTCCAAAGTCCAGCCAGAGGTTGCGCAACTTGGGGTCATCTTCATCCACCACTTCCTGTAAAATAGTAGCATGCAAATCAAAACTATTTGTAATAAAATCATGCATGTCAAATCAGCACATAGTGATCTTATAACTTTTCTATTATGCACCTGTCAGGTGTCCAGAAACTGGTATATACTAATACTATATATAAAATACAAACAGAATGCAAGTATTGGATACTTTTGTACCAGTACATACAAAAAATCTGAGATTGCAATTATCAATATCAAAGAAAACTGAACCAATATACTGTTCCAAGAATACCAGTTCTATCAATATCAGATCTAGCACCGGCTAAGTACCATACAGGCGCAGTGTTGTCAGGTCTTTCAGAAGTAACAGAGTGTCCAGAAGTTATAAGCATTGCAGCACAATAATTGATGCAACATTAAACCAAGCAAGCTTCTAAGTGTAGAGTGCCACAAGTATACCATACCTTAGTTACTCCACCAATCTCTACTCTCTTGTAGGGATGCCATGCTGGTTTCTTCAATTCCTCTTGCCATTGTGAAATTAACTCTGCTGCTTTAAGTTCAAAATCGCCATGGCCATACCGTCTCTTGCAAACAGCATCGAAGGGTTTCTCGTTCAGCTCTCCCATTCTCTTTATACCAATCAAGGTCTTCTCCCCTGACAGTATATCCTCTAATCCCTATATAGCCAAAATTATTATTAAGAGCCAAAAGTCAAATACATACATATCCTCTACCATTATTAATAAGAGCCAAAATTCAACAATCCAAACACGCATATAAACAAGACACTCAAATAGGAAAACAAAATGAAGGCATTTACACGTCAAAATGCAAATATTATTCTTGTTATGTTTTTGGTATGCATCTGAAATTATGTAATGATTAAACACATATTTGTAGATACTGGAATGCTCATTGCTTAACAAAGCTCATCATCAACCTAGATACTATGCTGCTTCAAGCTTTGTTCTGCGGCATACATGAAACCCAAATATGAATTATGACTTCAAACAATCCAAAAAGGAAGATCCTGTGCACTCCAAAAAAATTACAAAATTAAGAAGCACCATGTTTCCTCGTGAGAAATGAATTTATCAACACCAAGACCCTCCTCGTCGCTCACTTGTAACAGATTATTTGTGCTTGTTTTCAAGGGAAAATGAGGCAAAATAAGAGACATAGTGCAATAATTTGCTCCATTTTTTTTCCCTGTAGGGCCTCTAATGCTATGCACATATTTGTGGAAGCTAGCAATGGATATCATAATTTAAGAAGTTTGTGCAAAAGAACCAAGAAAATAAAATAAATAAACTCATACAGAAATAAGTTCTTTGCGGATATATTGTAACTCGTCATTTTTCTTCCTCTCTTTCATAATTAAGTCTCCACTTAGTTCCTCCAGCCGTTTCTTCTCCACTTCGAGCTTTTCACTTAATTTTGCCATTTTTTCATGGATGGCCTGGTCAGTCTCATCTCCCTCACCTTCCAGATGCTTCATGACCTTCAAAGTACCATTCAATTGCTCAATCTCCAATTCGAGTTCCTGCTTCTCATGCAGTTGCTTCTCCAGTTGTAGCAACTTGGTAAATGCCTCCTCCTTTTCTCTCTGTTTCATTTTTAATCGGGATATTAAATTTACAAAATCAACAAATACAGAAAAAAGAATCCACTACACTAGTGATTATGTAGCAATTATAGCATTGCCCAAAGATTTATTGTCCATATCTCAGGTGCCTGGGGGAAGATTCCCATAAAGACAGGCTCACAGGTTCATGCAAAGGTGGAGGAAAGAGTAGCAGAGTCTGAAAAGACTGAACACGAGCTGCCCGGTTCAAGTGCTTCCAAAATGAATGGAAAGGAATTGGCAGAGAGAGAGAGAGAGAGAGAGACCTTCTGGTCCTCAATAAGCTTTAGAACTTCTTCATCTGCTCTTTTCTGTACCACACTGGCCATCTGTAGTGAACTATTCTCTATCGCTGTCTGAAATGGAGAACAAATACCCATTACTAATTAACGAACTTCACAGCTACAGTACATAATAATGATGATCCTTGCTGCAATACCAGTGAACAAGAAATACACCAGTAACAAGTGATGTCAGACACCTCTTCAGTAATAATGATGATCCTTGCTGGTGAGGTTTGGGACTGTATCAGTCCCTCGTGCAGTAGTACTTGCATAAAGATATATGAATAATACCTTTTGCTTCTCATCATATAGCCTCCTTCTATCGCCTTCACTGGCAGTCTCCAATCGATCAAGCTCACGTGTCCGTGATTCAATTTCCCTTTTCTTAGTTTCGAGATCACGTCTCAACTTTTCGTTCTCTTCAAAAATTCTCTGTGCATTTTCCCTTGCTTTTCTTTGTAAATTTCTCATTTCTACAACCCAAAGTATGACAACACTATTTTCATATGAGGATGATGTGTTTCGAATATTTTTGGTAGGTTCTAGATTTTGTCTGCTTGCAAAATAATTAAAATCGACTTAGCATAGATATATACATATGTATATTAATTAAAAAGGTCAACAGCAAATGAAACTAGCAGGAAAACACCAGTATTGAACCAAATAGTAAGGAACAACCAGTGCAAACTAGATAGTCACAAATGCAGCTACAAACAAAAGAATAATTTAGTTTAGTTTAGCTACCTGTATCAGTATTACAATGAATCAGTCAGGTTGCCATATGTATGGAAAAGCTAGCACATTTCAGCAAAAATTGAAATACAGAATTCAAATTATATCTCAAACATTTCCAAACAAAAACTTGGTTTTGTAAGCTTACCTTCATTGTATGAATTCCGGAGCCTCTTCTTGTCCTCCTCCAGGCGTGACATCTGCAATGCTGTCTCATTAAATTTCACCTCCAAGTCATACAGGAATCTGTTTTTGGCCTCTATCTGGCTAGCCAGATGGGCAACTGTTTTATTGGTCTCTCTAGACCCCTGCCTTGCCACATCATCTACTGTTCTTAACTCCAACTCCTGTTCCCCCCTTAGGTAAACTCCCACAACATTTTGTCCTCTATAATCCTCCTCCCGTGCAATCCAACCATGCGCATCCTGAAAATCAGGTAACAGTTAGATTTTCGGTGAAGGAAAGAATAGGACCTATGCCAAAGAATTTAGTAACATCTTATGCATTATCTATTTGCAAATAACACCAATACATCTCATTATTAGATCTGATTCGGAAGGTCTACACAGAAAGCTGCAAATAGAATCAACTTTATCCACAACCACAAGAATGCTGGCACTATTTGTGATCTAGAGTAAAATAAGGGTGTAATCTAAAAAGAACAAAAGGTCTTCTGTATTAACAATTCACCTCTTCAAAGGGGCTGGCTAGAAACTCTTTTTTGCCACATTTCTTGGCTTTGAAATAGTTTTCAAATGCAATAGCATCCTTGAATCCACTCCAGTTGTCCTGGAATCGCACGATAATTGCACGATCATGCACTGGAACAACTTCTTTAGGGTTGAAACGGGTCAGATCTTCACCTACTAGACTTGTAAGAACTCCTGTCCACGGCCACACAAAAAGCTCTTCGTTTGTCTGCTGACGAGGCTGCTGAGGATTTGAGTACAAAAATATATTTACGTCATTCTAAAAGTCATGTCACGAATGTACTCAGAACTGCTTCTTCAATTACATATTGAAAAGTTAACTTCCAAGTTAAGTACCTGAGCACCTATTTTCTAAAATTCTACTTTTGTTACTTCCAGACAGGGGCGGAGGTACACTAATTTTGGTGGGTTCAGGGACCCACCTAAAAAGAAAATTTTATTATGTAGAGGACTAATTTGCGAATAGAAAACATGCAAGAGATCCATCTCAAAAAATTACACCACCCCTGATCTAGCGATTGGTCTTTCTAGTGATTTGAATCGCTACCTGCCTGACCCCCTCGTGATAGCGACACCCGTCCGTCACGAGAATCGTTAACCATGGCGCTCGACTCTTCGCCTCCCATCTCGATTCTTCGGACTTTTACCCCTTCGAGACAGCATCTCTTCGCCTCTTTCTGTCCTCGCAGCGCACCTCCTCCTCCCCCCCCCCCCTCGCCACAGCACTTAGCAGTGGTACTCGTGTATTCCGTTGCTTTAAAACAAATCGAGTAGATAGAAAGTGAGGCAATGGCTTTAAAAATCAGTCTGTTATTTCAAAATTAGTTACTAAGTTTAAGAAGTTATTGAATAGATTGAATCTGTAATCAGATGGAGCCCAGCACAATTTCAATGGACCCCAGCGCAACTTAGTTGGAGCTAGAACTTACTGGTACATAAGAACCTTTATTTTGGATTGCTTTTATCGGTGACATCGGCATCGTAGAACGAGCATTCTCCGTGATGAATCTCATTAAGACAAAATTTAGAAATAGGATGGAAGATGCTTGAATGAATGATTGTCTTGTAACATATATAGAAAGAAAGGTGTTCAATGGGATTCCAAATGAACATATTATGCAAAATCATCAAAAGATAAAAGCTCGTAGAAAATTGTTGTATATGTTTTTGCTGTCTTGGATCTATTATTTTGGATGTTCGATATATTATTTTGAAATTAATGTCGTATATATGTTTTCAAAAAAAAATTATGGACCCATCTGACATGAATTCATGAATTCCTGGCTACGCTCCTGCTTCCAGAACATCTATTTTCAATAACTATTATACCTTAGTTGATGCTATCTCCTAACTTCATAACTGTGAAGCAATTTCAATTTAATTGCTGAATTCTTCCCCTGAACTTCCAATGTTTGACCAAAAAAAAATGCCCCAGAGAGCAGCAATGTGAATACCTCATTCTGCTCAATTGGCTGTGCACGGCTGGCCGAAGCACCAGTGGATAATCTGGTAGCAACCTTACCGTTACTTGTACCAACCACAAGACTGGTACCACCACTGGTTTCATTACCAATATCTTTCAGATACCTTGCTAGAGCTCTATGACGAGCTACCTCTCTCGGCTTCCTTCTCGAGCTACTAGTAGATGCACCAACTCCAGTGGCATGCGCTAACAGATCCTTGTAACTGTAACTCTGCTTCTTCTTCCCCAGACAGTACGGACATCGATGGGTGTTGTCCGGGTTTAATACCCGTATTTGGGATCCAACTGGAGCGGATCGGAGCTGTAGGTATGATTTCTTCTCGTATCCTTCAAGATCGGAGCCGCTCAAGTCAGATTCCTCCGATTCGGGTTCGGATTCAGGATCTGAGGCGGGCGAATGGTCCGATTCGCCCGACATTATTAAATGAAGAGGAAATGGAGGGAAGTGAGAGAGAAAGAAAGGTTTCGATAATCGATACGCTAGAGGAAAGTGGGAAAGAGAGAAAGAGAAGGATTGCTAGGGTTTTAGAATTTTTTTACTGAAGGAGCGAGGCAAATGTAGGAGAAGCACCGATTTCCCTACAATAATTGGTGTAATTGTATTTCAGATTATCTCCAGTTGTTGAATACGAAGATGTGTTTCTGTTTTATTGTTATGGCGCCAGAAAGTACATATGATCAACGAACCAGATGCAAATTTGCTGACAGCTGGCATACATCAGTTTTCTTCTTGGCAACCGTGTAAACATTTATGACGCAACATCGGTTTCAAAATCCGTATCTCAACTCGCTTGCGAGTTATGAAAATTATTTACTAAAATTGGAGTAGCAAAAAGAACTTTAAGAAAAAATATAGATTAACTTTTTATTACAAATGATCCATAATTATTTAGTCGTTTTTCGTTTCGTTAGTGACAAATAAAACGATTACAATTAAAGAAATTTTTTTCGTATAAATAACGAAATGGTTAACAAAAACATATTGTTTCGTGATCGTTTGTTTCGTAGTTTCGTTTGTGATTGTGTATTGTTGGAATTGTTTCGATTTCAGAGAAAAACATTATGCTGAGAGAATATGACGAGAGAGGAGATGAAAGATGGTTCGAATGAGGAGATGAATGGTTTGATTTCTGTGTATGATTAAAATTGTTCATCACCGTTTCCTGGTTTGCTTTAATGTTATGAGAGAGGAGATGAATGAAGAGCGAAGAGAATGGATTTGATCGTTTTTTAACGAAACAAATTTTTTAATCGTTCATTAAATAAAATTGTTAACGAAATTATTATGTTTCGATAATTGTTACGCACATTAAACAAGTCTAAATATCACGATATTTTTTAGATATTCTAATATATAAATGTTATCGTGCATAATACGAATAACAAGTGCATGAATTGCACGATTTGAAAATTATAAATGTTATTGAACATAACACGAATATGAAGTACATTACTTGCACAATTCAAAATGATCTTTAGAAACAAATATTTAATCTCAAATTTAACTAACCGATCTATTTAATTACTTATTAAAACATAAAAAAGATATCAATATTAATACTATTTTGAAAATAAAAATATTTCGAGTGAGTTTCATTTAAAAGTCAGTATGGAATAGAATCCGAGTCTGACAAATTAATTCTCGTCATTTTAGCTCCTGAATTTTTATGTTTTAGTGTACTTGGTCAAGAAACTAGTGACCTTAATAGTAAACGGGTAACACGGGTTCGGACTTCGGATGGATTTATCACGAGTTTGTTATGAATTTATCACTAGTTTATCATGAGTTGTCACGGGTTTATCACGGGTTGACACGAGTTTATCACGGGTTGGCACGAGTCGGGCGGGTTCATATGGGTATGACACAGGTTACCACGTGTTGGCACAGGTTTGGCACGGGTCAGACGGGTTCCATGCGGATTTGACACGGGACGAGTCGGTAGGGTCACGAGTTTGACGGGTCACGAATTGAGACGGATTTCGAAGAAAATGGGGCTTCCTGCCCCACCGTAGATCAACAGATTTTTTTTCATGGGTCGGGACGGGTTTGCACCTCGGGTTGGACCACGGGCGGGTCGACCCGTCTAGGTTTTTTTAGAACTCTAGTTTGGACACTCTTTCCTCCTCACCTCTGAAATTATTCCCAAAAGAAACTTATTATGAATATAATATTCAGTCACAACTAATAACACAATATTTGCAGTTGATGTTTGAGGATTTCTTGACATAAATTTGATCAAATTTAAATAGCATAAAGGACATTATTTGAGCAGACACATAAAGATGATTTTTTTTTAATGTGTACATGTACTAAATTAAATGACACATGTAAACAATATGACATATATAAGTTTTGAAAGTAGGAATCAATATCCTTCATATATTGATCCAAGCTCCCTCGATATCAAGATCAAACCTCGGTCAAAATCGAGAAGAAGAGAAAGGAAGAAGGAGGAAACTGACTGTTGAGTAATCCAACATTTCAAATTCAAATGTCATGATCAAATGCAATAGAGCAAATTAATTATCTATGTATAAAAAAATGTACATTTTGTAAAAAAAGCAAATGAAGTCCAAAAATTCTGAAATAAACATATAATTTTTTTGTAAATTTACGCTCTACATTTCTATGATATGTTTTGAGCGTGTTATATGTTTATGAAATTTGAAAATCAAATAAACATCATTTTTCTTTATTTTTAATAAAGAAATAAAATTGATAAACCTCAAATAAGAATGTACAAAAATATATCTCTGCGTCCAAAATTCATAAAATACAATATAAAAGTCTTTTGCATTTTAGTACAATTTGTCAGAAAAACAAAAGATTATTAAAAGTCCAAAATCAAATATTAAAAGGCATATTTTCAAATAAATTTTTATATCAAATGTTCAAATAAATTTCCAAAAATCTAAAATCTCTCCTATGCATTAAATACTTCATATGCATTCAAAAACACAAAAGTTCATGAAATAAATACAAAATTTCCTTAATATGAAGGGATATTCTCCTTAAATATTATATAAATAATCTCTTTAAATGAATCATATGCATTATAAATTATATGCATTAAAATAATCAAATACTTCTTCTATGGAAATTAAAAAAACTGTTTTCCATTAGATAAAAGCATGAAATTCCTATTATGCATGTATGGTTCTCTCTTAAATGCAAACAAAAGTGAACACACAGATAAATAAAAAATACATAAAAATCATATATTTTCTCATTTAAATAGGAAATAAATAAACAAAAGTGCCTAAAGTCCAAAAATGATATGAAATGATGAAATATTCAAAAGTCCATAAATGACATCTTTCAAAGTTACAAAAATAACATAAAAATAATAAAATACTCAGAAGGCACCTTTAAAAAAATCCAAAAATTATATAAAGTATAAAAACATTTAAGAGTCCACAAATGACATCTTTCCTAAAAATATGAAAATTTTAAATGTCCATAAATGATATTTCTTTTCATAAATGAATACTCAAAGATGAATAAAATTGATAAAAGCTCATAAATGATATTTTCCAAAATTATAAAAAATATAAATGGCAAAAGCACACAAATGTTCATAAATGACATTATTAAAACAAAATAATGTGAGATGAAAATGAGTGCTTGAAAGTCCCTAAATGACCTCTCTCTCTCTCTCTCAAAAGGACAAAATACCTTAAACAACATGTTCTCATTAAATGAAACATGTTTTAAAAGTCAAAAATAAAAAAGACCAGAGCAAAGATGAAGTGAAATCTTAGTTAGTAATACTTCAAATTGGCTTAATAATCAAGACGTCGCTCCAAAATTAAGCCACTTTCAAAAGATATCATTTTGCATCATTCAGTGTGCCTCACATTGCTCAAGAATCATAGGTATTGAGGGCTGAAATAATCTCTCATGTAAATAATGGCAGGAACTTGCCCTAACCAGGACATAGAACTCCAAAACCTCATTGGTTACAAATAAATAAAACCCGAACGACTAAGTGCATCCGAGTCTACCTAGACAGACCATGAGCGTTTGGGACGACTTGTCCTCTTTTTCCAAGAAGATGCCCCTCCCTCAACAAGGAAAGATCGAAGGAGACGATTCAAGCGAGCCGGGCGTGGGGAAGAGCGCCGACACTGGGTACAACACTTAAAAGTACTCGGAGAAGAGACTCTTCTAGTAGTAACATATGATGCTTTATCCATTTTTCTTGAAATGTTACCACTAATAAATGAAGTACTCTAATCAGAACACTTTTCATAGTAGGATAAGATGTTTTGTAGTATTTTCTTCAATTGTTATCATTCATAAATGAAGTACTTAGATAAGAAACACTTCTCGTAGTAGGAAAAAGATGATTTGTGATGTTTTCTTGATTGTTTACTGCCCATAAATGTACTCGAACATGAAGCACATATAGTGATATTCTATGCTTCATTGTGGTATTTTAGTGAATTATTACCACCATTAAATGAAGTACTCGAAGAAGAAACACTTCTCGTAGTAGGTTATGAGGCTTTGTGGAGTTTTTTTGAAACGTTGCCACCCATAAATGAAGTAATCCGAATTGAAATACTTCTCGTATTAGGACAAGATACTTTGTGGTGTTTTTTTAACTGTTATCACCATTAAATAAAGTACTCGAACATGAAGAACCTATAATAATAATAATCTATTCTCCTTCGTGACGTCTTAATGAAAAGGTGCCACCCTTAACAGAAGTATTCGAAAAACAAATACTTATCGTAGTAGGATATGATGCTTTGTAGGATTTTCATGAAATGTTGCCACTCATAAACAAAGTAATTCGTTCTGAAATACTTCTCGTAGTATGATAAGATATTTTGTGGTGTCTTCTCTAATAATTATCATCCATAATTGAAGTACTCTGATTAGAAACCTTCTCATAGAAATATCCTGCTGTTCCGAATTGTTTGGTTTAGTACATGTTTCATAGGGTGAATCATTAGCAACTATGCGCATGCATTAGATTTGCTCCAGTGCAAGACATCAATAAACCATTTGACTTTTTATTCCATGATCTTCATGATACACTTGTATGCTGATATTGGATATGAATGAAGGGATTATGGAAAATATTCCTATGTACATTTAATATTTAAGCATTTTTATAAGCAAGAGAGAAATGGTCTTCGACAAATCAAGTTGCACACTATGTCGCTCTGGAGCAACCAAAATGCAAATACACATCTTCCTCCAATGCCCCACCTTGGTAGGACTCCATAATGTTATTAACACTTTGGGATATATGAAAGAAAGAAACTGACGAATCTTCACTTCCAAAGGGTGACCCGACAATTCGATAGGAAGCGCTCTACAGGCTCACCTTTTGCTAAACATTTTTAGCCAACCCTACAAATGTAATAAAAATGAGATAATTTTCTAGTCTCACAGATGTAAATGAATAATGTAAAACCCCCTTGTTCGTTTTTAATGAAAATTTTAAGTAGGCTAATAGCCTACTTCCCTTAAAAAAAATATTTAAGCATTTTATTTGGTTTTTTCTACCAAATTGACTTTTGCCAAACGGCTCGTGTATTTTGAGCTAATGAGATTGGACAAATTTGTACAATATTCTATCAGTGAAAATCTGTAAATTAAGGAGATCAGAAGAGTGGTGAAGTTTAGGGTTCAAGGAGAGCCAGAGGCAGAGGCGGCTTGAGAACTGAAACGACCAGCTGTGTTGACGGCGACCGACTCCAGCTGCGAGAAGATGTGCAAGCATGTGGCCGTGCACGAATAAACAGAGAGAGTATAGATGGAACTAGCCCGAACGAAATCGTCCAGTTTTACAAAATACCATTTCCGCTATTCTCGTGACCTACTCTAATGTGGCCTGCTATGTAATCATAACCGGCTGTTTATGAAAGTTTATTAGGTGGAACGATAGGAGTAAACCCCATAATTTAATATTGTTATCTTCAGTGAAGAGAGCATTAGCTTGAAACAGCATGTTCGCTAGATGCAATTCCACTGTTCATTAAACATTGTTATAAGAATCGATTATTTCACCCTTATACAACCTGGTTGTTTTCGATCATCAACAAAGCGGGAGAAACTCAAAACTGCACTGCTCCAGCAATCTGATGTTTGGAATTTCGCTGATCTAAATGAAATTTGAAATTTCGTATAATCAACGATTTCACTCGTACAACAAGTCAACAACTCCTTTATTTTCGTTTTGGTCTTATCCGACAAACTCAACGGCTTGCTGCAATCTGCTATTTCGCATTCCACTTGTCTTATTTTACAATGAAAATTTGCACTTGCCCTTGCGAGCAGTGTAATTGGTGCAATTACTTCTATACTTCTCTACTGCTTATATCTTTTAATTTTCCTGTCCTACGCTTGGATGTACACGGATTGGGAAGACTTTTTTCTTTTTTTTTTGGTTTGTTAAACAATCAAAATGGTTTGCTTGAGCATTGCGACTCTTATTTAATTTAACATTTCAATAAGCTTTGTAAAATGCTAAAACCAGCCGAAGTAAAGAGAACAGAATAATTAGGGATAAAAAATGGGAAGGGAGAAGATAAAAACAGGCAGAAGAGTAAAATCTAATGGTATTAAATTCAGTTAAATACTATATACTAAGATAATAAACATGGTCGGAGAACCTGTGCCATGGAAACTTGCAAGGATATTTGATCAGCAGTTATATCACCTACAGATATTTTACCATACCACGACCCTCCACACTCAGCTTAGATGCCTGGAGATTCTTCTTTTTTGGAGCCTTCAATTGCTGCAGCTTCTTTTGCATCTGATAACATAAAAAGTTAAATTTCAGAGATGAATGTAGATTAATATGTTATATTGAACTAGTACACTGAATCTTCGAAACATGTTTTTAAATCGCACATGTTATTTTCAAGGAAAGAGCTTTGCGTTCAGGAGCACAAGGAATACAAGAGAAATGACGAGTTAGCACTAGGAAGTGAATAGACAAAAATGTTCACCTTTTGGCGCCTAGGGTCGGGCACATTTTGCTTAGCGCGAGCCCTAATCTGTTCAGGATCAACCTTTGACTGAGGTCGTATCAAGTAATCAAGTGCTGATGCTTCTGGCCTTGTGGTGTATTGCCTTGATGAACCACTTTGGCCTGACTTACGACCCCTAAAAGTTACTGAAATTGTCAAATATTTCCAACAAAAATTTAAGCCAAGTATTTCTATATTTCTTGGAAGACCAGGCACCCAAGGAACCCAAGGAACACTCCATACTTCATAACAACGAATTATGTTATTATTACTAGTACCTCATCTGGGGTTTCTGTTCAAGAAAGCTCTTTACAGCTCATTTTGATTTGTCAATTTTTAAAAAAATAGATAATAACTTTCTAAAATCAGAGAGTCATTCTTAATATCATCGGGTCGTGCCAACTAAAGCATGTAACCACACTACTTTATAACATCCTTTACTCAAATACTATACCAGGTAGTGGGAGGGAGTAAAGATGGAGAACTTACTGAGAGGAACCAGCCAAATCAAGATCATCATCTCTTGATGCAAATCCCGACTCACTCGACATAGGTCTTCATTCACCAAATAATAGGGCAAGGATTTAGAAACAAACTTTAAATAGCAAATGAAAAAAAAATTGTCAGACAAAACAAGAAAAATATACTTCTTTGAAGCTGGTCTACGATATTGCACCCTCTCATCGTCGTAGTTCCTCATATCCTCAAACCGAAGGCTCTTGTTGAATATAGGCCGGCTCTGTATTTCGTAATTTTGACATGTAGAAAAGAGAGTTCAGTAAGGAGTTGCAGAATACCAAATATTCACGGGAAAAAAGGCATCCTTGAATATTATAGGTTTAATAGGCACGCATATTGGTTGCTTATCTTCACTTAAAAGTACATAAAAGATCTATGCTCACCCATTTGTCCACCAATTCTTTGGCTAGTTTCCTATTTGCTGTTGTTTCTTCATCAGATTTTGACAAAAACATGATAACCTACAATCCAAAGTAAACATAAAATAATCAAGCTCATGCTAAACAAGAGGGTAAAACAGTTCAAGGATAGTATCTTTGCCACACAGAGTAATTCATTCCAATGTCTTAACAATTATATCTTTCCTTAAAAGCATAGACAGAAACAGCATTAAGCTCTAATTACCATGGCACGATAAATATAACAAACACAGCGTAGAGTCATTAATAAAACCCTTAAAAAGTTATAGCAGTTCAGGCAAAAATACAAACCTTGCCAAGACCACTTTTTTTCAGCTGTTCTCTCCTATCATACTGGTCAAGGTCTATGGGATACTGCAAGACAGAATTCAAGTTTCATATATTAAACAACATACACCCACATGCAAGCAAAAAGATCCA
This sequence comes from Eleocharis quinqueflora, assembly GCA_964058865.1. NCBI lineage: Eukaryota > Viridiplantae > Streptophyta > Magnoliopsida > Poales > Cyperaceae > Eleocharis > Eleocharis quinqueflora. The sequence goes on from CAXKVX010000339.1 coordinate 194,676, forward strand.
TCTATTAGCACAGCATGCCAAATAAAGAGCTCAAAATAAAAACGTACATCAGCAAGTATTTTGAGAATGGCACTCCTGATGTTCATATTTGGCAAGCTTCCATCAGGCAATGGCTCAAGCCAGTTCTTCAAAAGAGTCAAGACGCCATGGTCTAAGAACTCTTGTTGTAGCTTCTTCCTGCCAAATAAATAAAATATACACTGGAATTGTTACTCTGTAATATGAATAAATGCTATTTCTTGTAAATCCAGAAATCCTAAAAATTAAAATCCAATATTAACAGCAGAACAACTTTTTATGCATTCCATTGCAAGACTATAAGCTCTGCTCAACATGCATAAACTTAAAGATCTTAAAATTTACAGGAAAGAAATCCAGAGTTGAGCATGTCTGTGATGCCTTTTCTCATTTTAAAAAGTTCTATATCCAATAGCGACATTGTTCCATTATAAGGAACAAGTACAGTTTGCAAATGCACAAATTGTGGTTTGTGTTGAACTTGTAGCATTAGAACGAATTATAGGATATCCATAAGGATTGGAAGCCATCGCAGATTGGGTTATCTGACAATCTTGACAATATTTTTCAAATCAAGGAAAAATAATTTTCGAAGAAGTTTACAGACATACTGTTGCTCTCATAAATTATGTGTATCAAACTTCAAGCAATTTGAAAGTCATTCGATATTAAAATCAAAGGCATTTTAATATGGACCATTGCAAACTTCAAATCGCCTGACAAATGGTAAGAATTTGCACCAAATTTCACCATTTTATGACTTGCATATATTATGTATCACATTCCCAATGAAATTTCGAAATTATGAATTACTTCTGGGGTTGTTAAGGTTATCAGTGAATGGATTCCCATCCTATTGGTAACCTAAACAAAGATTAATGAAAGGATATAACAAATAGCTACGCTATAGAAATTTGAACAAGGACAGTTGCACTTACTTGGAGAGAGCATCTATGAGCAAAGGCAATTTACGTAATTTGTTAATTGCCGGTTTTGATTGCCTATTTAGCTCGGCATCTTCTTCAGCAATCACCTCAAGCTCTGCCATTAAATTTTCAACAATTATTGCAATTTCTTGAGGCGATTTCTCATTTTTCTTCTTCTTCTTTCCTGATTTGAAAAGTCTTGATATATCATCTTCTTCCCCTTCTTCCGCCTACATATATAAAAATATATGCATACAAGTGGTCAACTAATTCTTGATCCACAATATCAAAATGCATTAATGCATGTGCATCATAAAAGACAGGATAACTGTGCATAACGAACCTTCAAAATGTCTGGTGTCAAAATTTATATCTTAAACATTATTCAAGAGGCAGAGACCTCGAAGACATCCACTCGAAAAGGTTCAAATGTGTATGAAAAAGTATAAAACATATTTACATATACTTCTTTATGTACTGACTTTCAAAAGTGTGAATACATGAGGAAAAAACACTTCAAACTTGTAAATTTATATCGATGTTGAATGAAAGTTGATTTCAGAAAAACAATTTAATCTGGTCAAGAGTTTGTTAGAGTGATAGGATGGCACTCAATATTGTTCTAACAAGAACCCTTACTATGACATAAAATCCTTTGAAACACAAATTTAGAAATAAAAGTAGACACCTGTGGGAGATGTGTAGGAGAGCGGTCATTGTCACTGCCATATCGATCAGCAGGGTCCACACCACTGTCATCTATGAAATTGTCATCATCTACTGTTCTAAGACCATCTTGGTCATTCTGTACAAGGAACATATAGCAAAAGTTAGAGATCAATTGACAGAATCACCAGACTCAGAAACATAGAACCAACCAAGCTTCAAACAAGGTCATATTGCAAAAGTTAGAGACTAATTAACACAAAAATGCTTCTTTCCTCAATCATTAAAAAGTCAGCTAGAATGCAGTTCAGATAATAATATAACAAGTTACTCAAGCATCTAAGCAAATGATATAACATGCTGCTAAAAGAAAAACAATAAATTAGGTCAAATTTAGCTGCAGTCAATTTGTATGGTATCCAACTTTTCCAGGAGTAAAAAAAAGAACATTGCAGTTTAAGCAAGGAAGCCAGCTTTGCCTTAGATAATTAAAATGTGTCAAAAAAACATGAAGAAAATATATTCCCAAAAGTAAAATAACTGTAAAAGACAGAATAAAGCTAGAATAAATTCAGATGTTGAAAGTAAAAATGAAAAGAATTGCTTCATACCTCTGAATCTTCTCCTGAATGAAGAAAATATTAGAATAACAAAGCTGAAAGCAATATATAAGACACAAAATAACTAGAATAACTTCAAACCACCATACCAGTATTTACAAAAGGTAATATCAACTGAAACTTGCTTGCAGGTTTGAATCAGATGTTGAAACAAATTGACAAAGAATATTTTTCTACCTCTGAATCGTCTCCAGCAACAGTATTCCACATCTCTTGTACCTCTTCTTCCAAACCACCACTTCCATAAGCCCCCTTCTCTCCTTTTCCACCCTTTCTTCTTTCCATCTCCATCTCCATCCCTTTTTCTCTTTTTCGATCTCTTATTTTCTCTCTCCCCTCCTTCTCGAAATCCTTCTTTCTCTTCTTCTTTCCGCTGGAGGCAGATGGTACGTCTTCTCGCACTTCATCATCCCAGTCGTTTAGCTCTGGATCCATCTGTGAGTTGCTCTCACCTTTCCCACCAGTTGATTTCTTAATTAATCTCTTCTTAGGTTTACCCCCTTTGTCTGAGGAATTATGAACCGGAGTCGGAGACCTGTCGCCTTGCTCCGCGTAACCATCGTCTCCGTCCATGTACGGATCCGGAGATGCACCGCGAGGAGGAGACAACTGTGCATCCGGATCCATGAGAGGTTCGCCGTCCTCGTCGATGTAGCTGCGCAAGAAAAACAAAGGATGTAAACCTAGAAGGGATCAGTTTAGATTGTGAAGGACAGTAAATCTGACTTACGGATCGCTGCTGTAACTCATGGCGTCGAGGAACTGCGTGGAGATAGACGATCGTAACAAACCCTAGAATCGCAGAGATGGCAGAGTGCAGAAACGGGAGCTCAATGTGAATTTATAACAAAAGTGTATAAGGCGGAAGGTAAGTATTGTTGCTGCTGTTATTGGTTTTATTTTGGACAATTAAGCACGTTGGTCGGTAACTACAATTCTTCAGTCAAAATTTAGATTTTTGATCTAAATGAAATTGTACCAACAGACATCCGATATATCATTTGCTACGATAAAAATATCAAAGATATTGCTATACTTTCATGTACAGAGTTAAGCAAAATATTGATCGCATTATTATTCTTCAATTTGATTTTCTTACTATCAATAGTAAAGGTACTATCATCATTTTCATATTTGATTATCCAATCTTTATCAACTATTTTCTACAATTCTAAAAGGTTTAGGTAGTTCACCATACACCTCTTTCAAAAAGAAAAATTGTTGCAATTAAGAGAAAAAACTGGTGGTTTATTAACAATTTTTAGTGGCGCCATTTCAAAATTTAATTCCAAGATTGATTCTTACAAGGTAGTCTTTGCTCTGATACAACTTGTTGGAAATATATGTACTATTAATAATGTTTAATATGTCATGCACCATGCGTCATGCGACATGCGTTATGCGCGTCATTCCTCTAACGTCATATGGCATGCGTCATGCGTCATACTGTTAGTTTGTAATAATTTAGAAGTCAATAATACGATAAATTATCATAAAGCTTTGTTCATGAATTGAATGATTAATAAATTGTCATTTTGTTGCCTTGAGTATTATTGAATTTATGAATCATTTCTTTATCTGACTAGAGTCAATAACTGAAATTGTAAAACTTCATAATATAGATGATATATACTCTTAAAAGTCTATAACCAAGGTAATTAACATGAACATTAATTTACCGTTACAAGGTTAGAATGTGGATTAAAAGATGGTTAAGTTTTACAGACCATAGACATATGTCGTTTTAATCACATAAATACATGTTCCAGAAACATGGTATTGGACAGACCTCGAATGAAACATTAAATGAAATTGTGTATGTGTCATTAATGTTTTCATTCAGTGTTAAGTTCTAAAATATGAGGTATTCATTTTTTTCTACTAAGAGATATGTATATGTGATTATTATCTAATGTTGTCGGTAAAACGCAGTCATAAAGATAGCTTTTCGATATACATAGCTTAACTGAGGTAGTGATAGTTTACCAAAAGTACTATTGTCCCTCGTATCTCTATACGAGTTACAATATCACTGGGCCCCTTGATAGAGTATGATTATTTGCATGCAGTATAATTACAAGAGTAATTATATTTGATGAATCTGCTCAAGATCGAGAAAATATTAAGTTTGCAAGGATGACACACACCTATCTTGAAACTAATCTGACACTGTGAGATAAAAGAATTAACACGACTAAAATAGTTTAGTGGATTGTGGTATTGTATAGTACAACATCATCTGTGTAATTGGATGGTCATAGTGTAGATGTCAGATGCCTCATATGATTATAGAAGTTAAAATGATTTTAATTCTATTACCAACATACACAGATCCTATTGGGTCACACCGTATAGGAGCTAATCAGAGAATCTTACTTATTAATTATAATTTGATTATAATTAATATTAAGATGGTTATAATTAATTATATGTGATATAATTAAATTATAAATGTCATATAAGATGACAAGTAGAAACAATAGTTGATTTATAAACGTATTCGATGCGTTGTATAAAATCATACCAAAACCAAACCGGTACCGAAACCTGAGAAATATAATTGTTGAGAACAATTACATATATATTTAATTTAAATTTTAAATATTAATTATGGTTTTGAATTTGCATGACAACCATTATCAAATTAAAACTTTAATTAAAAATTAAAATCTTAATTAAAAAAAAAGAAAGAAAAAGGGATGTCGGCACCCAAACTAAATATCCAAAGTTTGGATTTTTTTTTTGTGTATGCCACATGCCCAAGGGGTATTTTGGTAATTTCCCAAAATAGAGGGTTTTTTCGGTAATCGATCAACCTCCTTATTTTTCTTATAAATAGAGGGGTAGAGTTAAAGAGAAAAACACAATTTCATTCGACTCGTATCTGTTAACTCAGGATTGGATTGATAAATATATTTTTTCTCTCTATCTCGGTTACGGTTGTTAACGGGATTCGAAAAAATATATATTTGCGAAAGTTGCGGTATTTCTATTTGAATAACTGCGAGTCGTAAATATATTTATTTTGTCCTTATCTCTGTGAATAGTGTTTTTGCAGAATTCCGCAGTTTACGGTATTTTTGGTAGAAAAAATAAACCGCTCTCTGGTCAGTCATAGTGGATAACCAATAGAGGTATCAGATGTCTGATACTCCGAAGAGAAAAGTTTGTCAGATTCGGTCTTCCGAGTCTGCTGCAATCCAATTGGAATTTGGATCAAGATATAAATGTTATATTAATCTATTTAATTTGGAAGCAGTTAAAGTTTTAAAAATCAATTATGGAGTAGATCTGTAAAAGGATTAAATCGAGTTTTGATGCCAAAGATAAACGGGAGGTGGACACCCTCGATAGTTTATCTGACATACCTCGTTTAACCATTAGCTTAAGTTAGAAGTAAATTTTTTGTTTTACGGTATTTCCGCAGCTTAAGCTAATTAACGGGTTTGAACTGTTCATGACCCAACACATACGCCATGCGTCATGCATCATGCGTCTTGCGTCATGCGTCTAACATCATGCGACTTGTAGCGGCGCCATGTTGCGCCATGAGTGTATTAGATTAGATTAAATTATATATTACAACAATAAAATTATAATAAACCGTTTAAATAATAAAAAACAAAAAAGCAACGGGAAAAAATCTGGAAAAGCTACAGTGATTTTACTATAGCAGCGAATAGTGAAAACACTGTTTATTCCACTGTGGAAATGAATAGTGGCGCAATGTTGCGCCATCTAATAAACCGTTTAAATAATAAAATAAAAAAGCAACGGCAAAAAAATCTGAAAAAGCTACTGTGATTTTACTATAGAAATAAATAGTGGCGCAATGTTGCATCATGAGTATATTAGATTAGATATCGATAGATATTATGAAAATATACGAGAGTGAAAAATTGATAATTTGTTTTCCTTTTTAGAAAAACTTGCATCCCTCGAGTAGAAAAATAGAAACATAAATCATTGTATATTATTATGAGATATAATGTATGTGATTGGTGGAGTTGGATACATTGATACTTCAGTATAGTATGTAAGTTTTTTTCTTTCTTTTTAGGTCGGTCGGGAGTGTTATTTTGAGAGATATGTTGTACAAAAATTGAGATAAATTTTTGGTCTGACAAGCTTATATTAGACGGTTAATGTCTGACAAGTTTGATCCTAAATCTGACAAATACTCCTTCATAGATTATCCGAGGGAAACCAAGAGTTACTATTTCTATCATAAGTCGGATAACAAAATATTTGTTGCCCGACATAGTGCATTCCTGAAGGAGGAGTTCCTCCAAAGAAAACAATGGAAGCATTTTTTAACACTCGAAAAAATTCGAGACTCACTTCTTGATACTTCAAGTCAAACCAAAGTGGAACAAGTTCCAAGCGAGGTTTTGAAACAAGTTCGGCATGCACCTGTTACAAGGTCAGAGAGGATAATCCATGCGTGTGAGAGGTACTTGAGACTACATGAGATATTACTTATTGGTGATATCGATCCTTTGACATATCATAAGGCAATGTCAATAGACGACTCCGATGAATGGCTCAAAGCTATGAAATCTGAATTGCAATCCCTGAAGGACAACCAAGTGTGGGACATGATTGACCTATCTAATGGGATAAAACCTGTAAAAAATAAATGGGTCTTCAAGAGGAAGGCCGACATGGATGACAACTTGACTGTGTACAAGGCACACATAGTGGCGAAAGGTTTTACTCAAGTCGAGGGAATCGACTATGATGAGACATTTTCACCGGTGGCCAAGTTTTAGTCAATTCGGATCCTCCTAGCAATTGATGTATTTGATGATTATGAGATTTGGTAAATGGATATCAAAATTACATTCTTGAACGGAGTTCTGGATGAGAATGTGTACATGGTACATCGTGATGATTTTGTCAATCCTAAAAAGGGCTAGAAATGTATGCAAGCTTAAGAGATCTATTTATGAATTAAATCCAACATCTTGGAATTGGAACATAAGGTTCGATGACGAGGTCAAAAAATTTGGGATTCGTGAGAAATCCAAAAGAACCTTGTGTTTACAAGAAGTTGAGTGGGAGCTCGATTATGTTTTTGGTGTTGTATGTTGATGACATTCTTTTAATTGGGAACGAGGTTCTTATGCTTGAATCTATGAAATCATCATTGAGTGTGGGATTCTCAATGAAAGACTTGGGCGAAACTACCTATATTCTAGGTATCCGGATCTTTCGTGATCGATCCAAGAGACTCATAGGTTTGAATCAAAGTACATACATAGGAAAAGTGTCGGAGATGTTCAACATGTAGGATTCCAAGAGAGATTTCCTACCTATGTCACATGACGTTTCTCTCAGTGTGTCTCAGTGTCCTAGGACACATAAGTAAAGAGAAAAGATGAGTATAGTTTCATATTCTTCGGCTATTGGATCCATTATGTATGTCATGTTATGTATGCGCCCAAATGTGTTTTATGCACTTAGCATGACTAGCAGATATCAAAAGGATCCCAGAGAAGATCATTGGACAACTGTCAAGAACATCCTTAAATACTTGAGAATGACTAAGGATTTGTTTTTGGTCTACGGTGGTGAGGAGCATCTTGCAGTTACGGGGTAATGCGATGCTAGTTTCCAAACAGACCGTGATGACTCAAAATCACAAACATGTTACAATACATGCTCAATGATCGAGTTGTCTGTTGTAAGAGCTCCAAACAAGACAGTACGACTGACTCCACTATTGAGGTAGATTATATGGCTACTTGCGAGGCATGCAAAATGAGAGTTTGGATACGAGAGTTCATTGATGAGCTTGGTGTTGTTCCTAGCATCATAGATCCCATGAAGCTCTATTGCGACAACACGAGAGCTATTGCGAATGCAAATGATCATAGGTCTAGCAAGAGGACTATGAACATCAAGCGCAAATATCACATCATTCTTGAGTTCGTTGAGAACAGAGACATCAAAATGTGCAGTGGGTACGAAGAGAAACCCAACAGATCTGCTAACAAAACCACTTCCATTAGCCAAACATGAGAGACATGTTGGTGCTATGGGTATACGATACATGATAGACTGGCTTTAGTGACGATACACGAGACCTTGATTTAATGACTATTGCGATATATAGTAAGTTCAAATCAATTTATACTTACTATATACTTTCCTTGTTTATTTGTTATGTGTCACATTTTGTGATGAACATTATTAGTTAAGAGTTTCAAGTGCACATTATTTTGAAACAACTAGCACGAACACATGTTTTAACTAAAATGGACACATGTTTCAACTAATATGAACACCTTATTTATTTAGTATGTGCTACATTTTGCGTTGAACATTATTAGATACAGTTTCAAGTGTACAACCTTCTTGAAATAACTAGTATGAATATATGTTTCAACTAATATGAACCCACATTTCAACTAATATGAACACCTTGTTTTTTAGTATGTGCCTCATTCTTTATTAAACATTATTATTTATAGGTTCAAGTACACATAATTCTTGAAAGAACTAGTATGAATACTTATTTCAACTAATATGAACACCTTGTTTATTTAGTATGTGTCTCATTTTATGATAAACATTATTAGTTACAATTTTAAGTGCACAAGATTTTTGAAACAACTAGTATGAATACATGTTTCAATTAATATGATCACATATTTGAGAACAGTGCGTAGGACGAAAACGTTCAGAAGAGTGTGGACGGTCCAACTTTCCATTTTTATTCGTGTTTGACTCTTTGACTTTTCCTTTTTGAAAAAATAATCAGGGGGACGAAAGTGAGAGACAGGGACTGGAGAATTGTTAGTCGAATCCTAGATTTAAATACGTCACAATGAAGAAAAATAGATAATTTTTAATTCCACTTTTAGTCGTGAATTATTGTAAGTAAGAAAATCATTAAATATGTCAGAGTGAAGAAAAATAGATAATTTTTTATTCCACTTTTTGTCAGGAATTATTGTAAGTAAAAAAATCATTATATTAAGAGTAAGTATGAATATAGTAATAAAACTTTACCTTTCTTAACATGGTAAGTAGATAGATGATCTAGCTATAATTGTTTAATTTCCTAATTTATATTTAATAATTAATAAAAAATATTTGGTTTTTGTTGAGATGAATAACTAAATCCATTTTCACTAGACAATCGAAATTACTCACATAGAACGGATATACTTACGTGTTTTTACTTGATAAAATACAACTTGGATTTAGGTATTGAAAATCATATTATATGAACATGAAATAACATTTTATACAAGGGATTAACTAGCTGTACTCCAACTCTTGTATCCCGCATGCGTACCCCAACTAACATTCCAAAAAGAAAAAGTCAAACAGTCAAACGCTTTCTAAAATGAAAAGTCAAACATTCAAAGCGAATAAAAAATAGAAAGTTGGACTGCGTGCATTATTCTGAACGTTTCCGCCCACACACTATTAAGAATATTTTCCATATAATGCATATGTGTTCATACTAAATAAACAAGTGTTCAGACTAAATAAAATAAGTGTTCAAACTAGTTGAAAGAGGTGTTCATACGAGCTTTTTAAAGTCTTTTTTGCACTGTTTCATGTCTGTTCTGCACAAAATGCAAGATGTGCAGACTAAATAAAATAAATGTTCAGACTAAATATAACATGTTTTCATACTAACTGTTTCATATATGTTTTTGCACCGTGTCAAGCATTTTTGAGAAAATTTGAGCAAAAAAGGTGCAAAAAAAATGTGATTTGCAGACTTTAAAAGCATTTTTCTGGGTCAAAACAACATCGTTACAGGATGAAACTCCAATAATGTGTGTGCGTCGTGTCGTGCCATTTTTGAAAAGTGCTCATATACACGAATCGGAGTTACGAGTCAAAAGTTACGTCCGTTCGAAGATCAAACGTTATTTTGTACTTATACTAACTAAGATATGGTAATACTAGTTCGGACTAAATACAACATGTGTTCAAACTAAATACAACAGGTGTTCATACTGAATACAACAGGTGTTCAAACTAAATACAACATGTGTTCAGACTAAATAAAACAGATGTTCAGACTAAATAAAATATGTGTACATACTAGTTATTTCAGGTCTGTTTTTTGCACTGCTTCAAGTTAGTTTTGCAAAAAAAGAGGCACAAACTAAATAAAAAAGGTGTTCAGACTAAATAAGAAAGATGTTCAGACTAAATAAAATATGTGTGCATACTAAATAAAATAGATGTGCATACTAACTAAAGATATGGTCATACTAACTACTCTGATGGTCATACTAACACCTTTGGTGTTGATACTAATTCTTGTGTGTTGATATCAGTGTCTCAAGTGGTGATACTAGTGTTGGTACTAATTCCTTTGCTGTTGATATCGATGCATCAAGTGGTGATACTATCAGATTTTGTTGTTGATACTAATTTCTTTGGTGTTGGTGTTGCTGCCTCAAGTTGTGATACTACCACCTTTGGTGTTAATACTAATACATTTTCTGTTGATATCGCTGCCTCAAATGATGACACTAGCAACTCTGGTGTTGATACTAATTCTTTTTCTCTTGTTATTGATACTAATTATGGGTCCCACTTGTAAGGCTTAATGAAACACAATATTTCAACCTTTTTTGTTTTGTTTTGAATAAACTTGGGTCTCATGAGCTAGAGACTTGATTCTTATCACTCAGAATCACGTACGCCTAGTGTAGATCTGAAATTCAAAAATAAAAATTTGTTTGTCTTATGCGGGATACGAGTATGGAGTACAAAACTCTAGGTACTGAAATAATTTATCTTTATACAAATGGTTGAATTTAGGAGGTTATTAGCATAGAGTATGAAATATCAATTGGTGTATGGATTTAATTTTTTTAATTCACAAATTTTGATGTTCGTAAAAATCTAAAATTAGTCTTCTTGTGATCTAACATAAGTTTCTTGGAGTGACATTTTATCTTTTATACTAATTTCTATATCTTCAATATTATTTTTTCATTTAGTCTAACAGATCAAATAATAACTAATTAGAATGATTTTAATGAGATTATAAGTTCAAACATTTATGAGCACAGTTTTGAATCCTGCAAAAGCCTTTGAAAAATAATAAATAACAAAAGTCCTTGTATATAAAACAAATGTTCCATTTAGCCTTGTTTGTTGAAATAAAATGTTCCTTTCAGCCTTACTATTTACTTCATCATCAGACATCAATCACTTAAATATGAAGTATGCAATTAACTATTATTTCATTTCGTTTCCTGAATAGGACTATAATGTTATCAAATCAGAGTTAAATGAAGGTGAATAAGATGAACTAAACAAGATAAAATAATCAAAAGATACTGTAATATTATCTCTCCCCCCTTCTATAGACTATAGTCTTCTTTTCTACATATCGTGGGAACCAAACAGTGTAACGAAGAGCGAAAAACATGACAGGAATTGATCATGTTTATGCAAAATCAAAGGAGAAGATTAGTGAGGTACAAACTTCAGTGGCATTGGGACAACATCCACATATACAATGCATGAGCTTGGCGATAAAAACAATCAAATTTGATGTGTCTTCCTCAATAGGGTCTGTTACAAAAAAAAAAAAAAAAAAAAAAAAAGCTGCACTTCTGTGTAACACAAGCTATGTCTTCCTCAATAGGGTCTGTTACAGAAGGGGTTTCATATGCTTGAGAAAGGGAACAAAATTCATGAACCATTTTATAAATCATTTTCTAAGATAGCAGAATCAAACCGTATTGATTTCATGAACTACGAAAATTTTACTTTTCAAAGCCTATACAACTCGCACACCATCACAGTTCGGTACGAAAATGAAAAACGACGACTCCAATACTAAAGCCTCAGTATCACATAAATGCACCAATTAAGAGAAAGAAGGCATATATAGCTAGTTCAGCTACACTACTTGATCTCTTCATGACCAAAAACAATGGGGCCTCGTCACTAAATCAAGGTCTCAAATTTACAAATTGATCCGAACATACCTCAAAAAACAAAATATATAGCAAGTATAAAAGCAAAAAGAAATTTAGCAGTTAAAAAGGCAATTCTAAACCCTAATGGAGAACACACTCATATTTCAAAACCACATAACCCATCAATAGTAAGCAGAGTGAAACAACTGTTAACATTTCAAAATTGAATTGAACTTCCAAGACAAAACAAGCAAAATAGACTAATCACATGCTGCTGCACCAGCTATTCGGTTAGTCGTCTCTGATTTTCTTTAGCAGCTTAGAAGCCCATCGCCTAACCCCAGTTTTAAGCATAAAACCCACTACAATACCAACCCCAAAGCTAAGCAGACTATCTTTGTACATGTCCATAGCGATACCACTCTCCTGCCAAAGGAAAAAACATGCAATTTTAGTTGATGAACATATATATAGTCAACACTATAGTAACATGGATCCTGGTAGGGGATTCAGAGTGGAACATTGCCAACATAAGGAATTGTATGGGACTATTCAAAGTGTGGTTTTTGGCAACCTACTAGGTGCTAGATAATGCAGGCAAATGCTACGTACAAAGACTCCAAAGTGGTCCGATCCTTCTCCAAACCCCACACAAGCGGGAGCTACATGCACTGAGCTACATGATCTTCTGTTCTAGTAATGCAAAGCATAAGGGCAATTAGTCAATTAGAAGAGTAAGTTCTTATTTGTGTTCGGTTGGTTCAGCTATACTTATTCCTACCAAGTCCTATGAAATATTAAAATATTTTAAAATTAGAGTAAGATTTGACTCATAATCCTTAGTTACAGGTAGATAGATTACGAGGAAGAGGAAACAGGGTTTTTTTTTTTTTTTCCAGAAACATGCATTTACCAAATCGTACATGCATTGTAGTTTGTGAAACCCGCAAAACTCTCAAAATCCAACCGTCTAAATAAAATATGAATTGAATGGTTTTTATTTTTGGTTGGTTGGTTACGAGTTGAAACACTACAACTCGAATGACATCTAACGAGTTGAAAATCTATATGAAATCCGACCAACTCGACCCATTTACACCCCTAATAAATTGTCAATAAATTTCATGGGTAAAAAATAAAAATAGGCCTATTTTAGATGAATCTGCCTTCGTTGTTCGAAACATATCTAAAATATGTTTTTCTAAAGGATGCACAAATCGTACATGCATTGTAGGCTTGTAGCCAATGTTGCTTTCAATTACATGAATTATATTGTGATATTTTCTGAATACTAATACTATTATACATTATTTAAATCCAAAGCAGTAATTTTGTAATGTCCAAAGCTTAGAAGTCTGCAAGTGATTTTCAATAATGTAAAAGCTTTGAACCAACCTCTGATAGTAGCGGATAGGGGATATAAAGAAGTATCGGATGCATGTAAGAGATGGCAGTTAGCATAGGTTAAAGAAATATAGGAACATTCTAATATATGGTCTCCAATGTGATTCAGGAAGGATAGCTTTCTTTCTTATAACGGCGCTAGCTGTTTCTTCCAAGGTACTAAATGATTCAATAGAGGAAAAACCTCCAGAAGTACACTGGTTTGATGAATACACATTCCTGTAAATGAAATGTAGTAACCTATGCTTCTACACTGGCACCAACTACTCATCATCTCCCATCTAATTAGAGTTGCTAATGAATATGACAGTTAATGAACAAATGAACTGAACACTATTGAATATTTATGGAATGAACTATTTTTTTATTTTAATTAAAGTTCAATTCAAGTTCAATTGATAAAACTGAACTGAACTAATTGTGAACAATCATAGACAAATTATGAAAAAATTGTGAACTAATTGCAAGCTCAATGTGGATAAAATGAAAATATGTTCAAACATCCAATAGATCAACCAAATTCTAACTCTTTGTTTCACAGAGAGAAAACTAAATTATTCGCACAAAAAAATCTAAGTTATTCAATATAGTGATGAAAGAGCTTTCATTTAAAGAGGACAGTATACTGTGGTATCCAGAATCATATTCATATTGTTAGCTTATGAACAAATAGTGAACATTATTCGATTATAAGATGAATTGAACATGAACTGAATATTAGTAGATAATTATGAATTTGATTTGGTCATGAACTTCAACTCCTCATTAGCGAGCTGAGCTGGACATAGACGGAAACCTATCCATTAACAGCTCTACATCTAATCATACAGAGAGTAAACAATACTGTATCTTCTTAGCCAATCCTCCCCCTTCTCACTATAATCTTGCAAAGTAAATGTTTGTGTACTAAACAACTCAGACGTTGCATACACAGAAGCCCCTCTCCAGGCATCCATCACTGAATCTGCTGCTCGCACAATTTTCAAAGGGGAGAGGTACGGCCGGGTTGCCCTGATACTTGTTTCTAGCCTCTGCTCCAGACCAGGTAATAAGGAGCCACCACCTATCACATACAGATATTATATTATTTATAATCAGATAAATTATGGCTCATTTATGTTAGTTGACTGATTTAGCATCAACATATCTAGCTCTCCCTTCGGACTATTTTCATAATATGTGGTATATCTGATAAAAGTACAAACAGGTAACTGGTTGGTTTGGTTATGGTACCATGCAGTACGTACCAATAAATCAGTGCCTATTGTCACAAAACACGTCGAACCATCCAGTAAATATTAATTCCACATAGAAAAAAAGGTGGTACAAGTCTGGTAAAATCTGTTCTACTGGTACCGAATTAAATAAAAAATGGACAGTTCTTGTGCAGAAGTGTTGGAGTTGAACCATTATCATACTACTGTCCAAAAAGAAAACTGTTTTTATACCAGTAGGTCCCATACTCTGTGTGAATGTGCGTGCATGTGAGTGTCATGTGAGAGGGAGGGAGATGTTAGAACACCTGTCAAAAAAATAGATTGGCACATGCGGTCTTTAACCGAACAGTCCAAATTCGGTAGCCTCCTAAGAGAGAGGGAAACTATCTCATCTAGACCTGCCTGGTACTCTCCAACCATGCCAGGCTGGAATAGTACTTCAGTGCACCTGAAACGTTCCACTCCAAGAACAACCTGGTAGTCTTCAGCTGCAAGTGTGCGTGGCCGGGGAGGCTCTTTGGTGCTCTGCATCAACCCTGCTTCGGTCCTCCCTACAAAAGTTGGATCAAATTCCTACAACAAAAAGAGCCCTTTTAATATCTTTTACCAGTGAAATTCTTTGATAAAATGCAGAAAAAAGGTCATGCATCAAGGCCTCAGCAAATAGCATTTGTCTCTCTAAAATGAAACAAGTTACTATGCATGACTTCCACACAAGGTGCACAGATATCAAAACTAATTTGTCCACACTTGTGTGTGCACATGCATTCATGCACAACTAAAAGACCCTTCAGAAGAGTAAGTAGTTCAACCTGGAGCCTGGTAGCAACCCTTGCCAGCTCAGCCTCATCAGGATCCACCACATCATCATCATCATCATCAGTATCTTTACTCATTAGCTTGTATAGTTGCCAATCTTCATCTTTCAATCCAAATGTATCCTCTCCCTTACCCCTATGTTTTTACGAAAACAAAAATCCAACAATACAACAGTAAGAAGATGATGTACAAATATCCAAGGTTGGCAACAACAACAGGCTCAAAGCATTAATTAATAAATAAAAGCATAACC